>PVKC010004145.1:0-36551 GCA_004027635.1 Crocidura indochinensis | reverse complement strand
CACTTTTTGCAGATGATATGATACTCTACTTAGAAAACCCTAAAGACTCTACCAAAAAGCTCCTAGAAACAATAGAATCATATAGCAAGGTGGCAGGCTACAAAATCAACACACAGAAATCAATGGCCTTTCTATACACCAATAGTAATAAGGAAGAAATGGACATCAAGAAAACAACCCCATTCACAATAGTGCCACAAAAACTCAAATATCTTGGAATCAACTTGACTAAAAATGTGAAGGACCTATACAAAGAAAACTATAAAACTCTGCTCCAGGAAATAAGAGAGGATACGCGGAAATGGAAACACATACCCTGCTCATGGATTGGCAGGATTAACATCATTAAAATGGCAATACTACCCAAGGCATTATACAGATTTAATGTGATCCCTCTAAAGATACCCACGACATTCTTCAAAGAAGTGGATCAGGTACTTTTGAAGTTCATTTGGAACAATAAGCACCCTAGAATAGCGAAAGCAATCATTGGGAAAAAGAACATGGGAGGAATTACTTTCCCCAATTTCAAACTTTACTACAAAGCAATAGTGATCAAAACAGCATGGTATTGGCATAAGGACAGGCCCTCAGATCTGTGGAATAGGCTTGAATATTCAGAAAGCGTTCCCCTGACATACTGTCACCTAATTTTTGATAAAGGAGCAAGAAATCCTAAATGGAGCAAAGAAAGCCTCTTCAACAAGTGGTGTTGGCACAACTGGCCAGTCATTTGCAAAAAGGTGAACTTACACCCCCAGCTAGCATCATGTAAGAAGATGAAATCCAAATGGATGAAAGACCTTGATATCAGACCTGAAACCATAAAATACATAGAACAACACGTAGGCAAAACACTCCAGGACATTGAGACTACAAGCATATTCAAGGAGGAAAATGCACTCTCCAAGCAGTTGAAAGCAGATATTAACAGGTGGGAGTACATTAAGCTGAGAAGCTTCTGCACCTCAAAGTAAATAGCGCCCAGGATACAAGAGCCTCCCACTGAGAGGGAGAAACTATTCACCCAATACCCATCAGATAAGGGGCTAATTTCAAAAATATACAAGGCGCTGACAGAACTTAAAAGAAAAAAACACCTAATCCCATAAAAAAATGGGGAGAAGAAATGGACAGATACTTTGACAAGGAAGAAATACAAATGGCCAAAAGACACATGAAAAAATGCTCCACATCACTAATCATCAGGGAGATGGAAATCAAAACAACTATGAGGTACCACCTCACACCACAGAGAATGGCACACATCACAAAGAAAGAGAACAAACAGTGTTGGCGGGGATGTGGAGAGAAAGGAACTCTTATCCACTGCTGGTGGGAATGCCATGTAGTTCAACCTTTATGGAAAGCGATATGGAGATTCCTCCAGAAAATGGAAACGAGCTCCCATACGATCCAGCTATACCACTCCTAGGAATATACCCTAGGATCACAAAAACACAATACAAAAACCTAATCCTTACACCTATATTCATTGCAGCATTATTTACCATAGCAAGACTCTGGAAACAATCTAGATGCCCTTCAAGAGACGAATGGCTAAAGAAACTGTGGTACATATATACAATGGAATACTATGCAGCTGTCAGAAGAGATGAAGTCATGAAATTTTCCTACTCATGGATGCACATGGAATCTCTCATGCTGAGTGAAATAAGTCAGAGGGAGAGAGAGAAAAACGCAGAATGGTATCACACATCTATGGGTTTTAAGAAAAATGAAAGACATTCTTGAAATAACAATAATTTTCAGACACAAAAGAGAAAAGAGCTGGAAGTTCCAGTTCACCTCATGAAGCTCACCACAAATAGTGATGAGTTTAGTTAGAGAAATAACTACATTTTGAACTGTCCTAATAATGAGACTATATGAGGGAAATGGAGAGCCTGTCCAGAGTACAGGCGGGGGGTGGTTGGGAGGAGGGAGATTTGGGACAATGGTGATGTTAATGTTGCACTGGTGATGGGTGGTGTTCTTTACATGACTGAAACCCAAACACAATTATGTATGTAATTAAGGTGTTAAAATAAAAAAACTTATTTAAAATATAAAAAAAAGAAATGGGTGCTTAAAGAGATAAAGTGATATACGTGACATCATTTTAGCAAATCACAGTGTCTAAAAGTAAAAAGAAGTAGAGAGAAAGAGAAAAAAATGAAGAGAAACAAAGTGCCATAGAGGTGGGCTGAGAATAGGGCAGGGCAGAGTAAAAAGCTAGGCACGGAAGCAGAAAATTTGCACTGGTGAAGGAATGGGTTTGGATATCTTAACATGGAAACTCAATCTTGAGAAACTTTGTAATTGTGTATCTCATAGTGATTCAATTAAAATTTTTATTTAGAAAATATATGGGGCCCGGGTGATAGCATGGAGGTAACGCATTTGCCTTTCATGCAAAAGGTCATCGGTTCGAATCCTGTGTGCCCCATATGGTCCCCCGTGCCTGCCAGGAGCAATTTCTGAGCATGGAGCCAGGAGTAACCCCTTAGCACTGCCAGATGTGACCCAAAAACCACAAAAAAAAAAAGAAAAGAAAATATAAACAGAAACGTGGAAAAATAAAAAAATAAAGTATAATAAAATAATATCTCTGTTGAATTTGTCTATAGTCACACAGCTTCTTCCTTTAAAACAAGCCCAGCACGCTAATTATTACCATTAAATACAACATTTTGGAGGCAGTTATTTTATTTTAAAGGGGTAGTCTTATTGGTGCTCATGGGTTACTCCTGATTCTGCATAGAGTCACTCTATGATCAAACCTATGATGAGAAAGCATAGTACCTGTTGTAAACTCTCTGTGATCCCATCACTAGAATTATTTTTGAATGATGTATGTATCCTAATGCAGGTTCACGACCTTGAATATTATTTGTTACCCTTCTGAATTGTTTTTCATTTTATATGCTTATTACTATACCAGTTACTCATGTCTGTAATTCATCTGAAGAACAGCACAACTAAGAGCTTTAAAACTAACCACTTTACAAAGGTGCTGAATTACAACCAAAAATATCAGTGCTTTTATATTTTCCCAGGAAATTGGTATTGTGTTTCCTCAGCATCATCAAATAATTAGATGTAATAAATAACAAAGTTGTTCTGAGAATTTATCTGGTAACTACTTATCAATTATCTTTAGTGTAGCCAATAATGTATTAATAAGTCAAGATTGCCTGATAAGTTGTTTAGCTGTCTACTTTACCTATGTTATTCACAAAAACTTCACTAATCTCTTGTAGAATAACCATACTTATGTTGTAATACAGTTGTGGTGATCCATAATTTACTAAGCCAGTCATATTTATAATTACATACTTTCCTTCATAATTATTTTACACATTAGCATCTTTTTCATAATAATAACAGTTTCCTCAAACACATATTTTCATAACTTATTTTAAATTTATGCCTGAAAAATATCTTGTCTTTTACCTAATAATTACCTTGCTACATATTTTTATGGAAGATTCAAATTAATTATATTAGCCCTTTTCAATGAATTCTGAATCATAATAAACAGATTTATAATTCCATTGAGAAAAATCCCTTAAAATTATATCTCTTTAGAAATGTAATATTGAATGAATTGGCATATATATATATATATATTGGTTTTTGGGCCACACCCAGTGACTCTCAGCAGTTACTCCTGACTATTAGCTCAGAAGTCGCTCCTGGCTTGGGGGACCATATGGGAAACCGGGGGATTGAACTTTGGTCCGTCCTAGGTTAGTGCAGGCAAGGCAGGCACCTTACCTCCAGTGCTACCACCCAGCCCCTGAAATGGCATTTTTCTGTGAGGTATGTTTTTAGGATTTTCTCCATCTTCCACTCTCATCCCTCCACAAAGCAAAACTAATTGCACTGCACTTCTCTACATATGTGATGATTCTACGACACAGATTCTAAAAATATTTTTTGCTGCAGACGTCCTACTTCTCTAAGCAATACCTAGTGTGGTCAGAAAAACTTCATGGGAAGAAAGCAGGAGCACAAGTGAACGAAAGGAATAATACTGTAAAAAATGAATCGCCACACATGGAGTATGGGGACTCACATCTAAGAGACGAAAGACAAAATTTATTTTTCAGACAGCTCTCTTTTAAACATGACTCTGGCATGCAAGGTGTTGCCAGAGAAACAAAGGGAAGGAGATCTTTTGGAGGGACAGTACAATGGGACTAGAATCTACATATCTGTCAACTACCCAATAAGGTGACAAGGTTCCCTGTTACTCAGGTAAGAGGAATCATTAGATGGAGATTTTTTGGGTTAGCAACAAACAGGTTTTTCAAGAAGTAGGAGATGAGAAACAGGTTCTGCAAGAAATGTTTTTGCAGTCCCTGGAAAATGGGTTTCAGGAGAGACTGAAATTATTGTTTACCACCATGGAGCTAGGACCAGAAAACCAGGCTGTTGGCGCCAGGCTATAGTCGATCTAAGAGTTGCAAATAAACTATCCAGTGGGGACCTTTTTGGCGGATTTTCTTTGGTACTGAAAATTTCTATTAAGACTGCACGTTGTTAAGGCCGAATTTCTGTAGTATAGCAGAAATGAATTAAAGAGAAAAGTTAACTCACTGCCATGTAAGAAGTACGACAGAAATATCGTCAGTGATCCACGCAGGGGTTAAGAAATATCTCCAATGGACTTCCGGCAGAGATATTTCTTGGGGAAAAAACAGATACTGTACTAGGAAAGCTGACCAGACACCTCTGGTCTATGTTATGCTTAAATGATGGAGACATACCTGTTAGCGGTAGTGACAATTTTTTATAATTTTTTCATTTAAGCACTATGATCACACACAAAATTGTACTTGGGCTTCAGTCATAAAAAGAACACCACCTTCACCTGTGAAACCCTCCCACCACCAAAGAACCCATCATTCTCCTCCGTCCATCTCCTTTCTGCATTTGACACACACTATACATCTCTCACTCACTATATTGTCCTGATAGTGTAGTCATCTCTCTAGCAAAACTCACAATTCCATTGGGGTGAGCTTCACATTGAGAGTCATCAGTCTTCCAACCCTCATTTCTCTATTTTGAGGCATTATTAAAGTAATGTTTTTTTAAACCTTTAGTTGAGTGAGATTATTTGGATAGTTTCTCTCTCTCCCTCTGACATATTACATTCAGCATAATAGATTCCATGTACATCCATGTATAGGACAATTTCGTTATGTCATATCTCCTGATTGTTGCATAATATTTCATTGTGTATATGTACCAAAGTTTATTTAGCCATTCATCTGTTGAAAGGCAACTTGGTTGTTTCCAGAGTCTGGATATTGTAGATAGCACTGCAATGAATATAGGTGTGAGATGGCATTATTGCTTTTTTTGTTCCTAGGGTATATTCCTAGGAGTGTTATGACTAGATCATATGGAAGCTCAATTTCCAGTTTTTTGAGGAATCTCCACATTTTTTTCATAAAGGCTGGACTAGATGGTGCTCCCACCAGCAGTGAATGAGAGTTTCTTACTCTCTTCATACCTACCAGCACTTATTGTTTCTATGCGATGTATGCCAGTCTCTGTGGCATGAGATGGTACCTCTTTGTTGTTTTGATTTGTATCTGCCTAATGATTAGTGATGAGGAACATATTTTCATGTGCCTTTTAGCCATTTGTATTTTTTTCTTTCTAAAATGCACTGGTTATGCATAACTGTTATGAGCAGGTTATCCTAGTTATGCATTTAGAAATCACTCCTGAAGACTCCGCCATTTCTCCGATTTCCCTCCTTGTTCCCTCCCGTGTCAGCGGCTGCTGAAAAAATAATAATTAAAAAAAGAAATAAAAAAAAGAAATCACTCGGCTTGGTGGACTATATTAGATGCCGGTATTAAACTGTCCTCCGTCCTAGGTTAGCACATACAAAGCAATGCCCTATCACTTGTGCCATCACTACAGTTAGATTTTTCTTATTAAGTTCATTCAGTACCTGGTTTATTTTTGATATTAGTTCCTCATCTGATAGGTATTAGGTGAATAGTCTCTTCCATTCTGTGGGTGGCTTTTGTATTAAGCACTATTTCCTTTGAGGTGCAGAAGCTTCTCAGCTTAATCTTTTGCCATCTGTTTATCTCTCCTTCACTTATTTGGAGAGCGCTAATTCCTCCTTGAAGATACCTTCAGTTCTAATGTCGTGGAGTGGTTTACCTACTTGCTGTTCTACATACCTTATGGTTTCAGGTCTGATATCAAGAACTTTAATCCATTTATATTTGACATTTGTACAGGGTGTTGGATAGTAATCTGAGTTCTCTCTTTTTTTTTTGCAAGTGGCTGACCAGTTGTCCTCTTTGCTCTGCAGCCATGCAAGTTTCCTAGAACATGAACCCCATTGTAGCATGTAACAAGAGACACACTAAAAACATAGCCATGGGGAAATAATGGATGGCAAAAGCACGCAAAGAGAATGAAAATGGCAGCTCTAATGACTCGAAAAATACCAACCACCTACTTAGTCTCTCAGATAAGGAGATTAGAAGATGTTCAACAAACTCAAAGAATGCATAGATAGGTCAGAATAGACCACAAAGAAGAAATCAGAAAACTTCAAACTAAAATAACAAGAGTGAAAAACTCAGAAGATGAAATGAAATACACTATGGAAAGCCTCTTCAACAGAGTAACAGAAACTGAGAACAGAATTAGTGTCCTGGAAGATGAGATGCAAAACATTTCCATAGAGGAGAAGAGATTGGAAAAGAACTTTAAAGCGAATGATCAGACAATGGAAAACTATTCAAAGATTGTGAATTGATGAAAATAAAAATATTAGATAAATTCAACAGAAACTACATAAGAATCATTGGAGTTCCAGAAACCCAGGAAGAAAATCAAAAATTAAGGACATCATTAGAGAGAAACTCCCAGAGCTAAAGACTACATGCAACTAAACGCTGCATGCCCGAAAAGTACCAGCTAAAAGAGACCCAGAGAAAAGCTCCCCAAGACACATCCTAATCACAATGACAAATCTCACAGATAGAGATAGAATACCTAACGCAGTAAGATCAAAAAGGTAAATTACAGTTAAAGGAACATCCTTAAGATTTACATGAGACCCGTTATAAGAAACTCTCGAACCTAAAAGTCAGAAGTGGGATATAGTGACTGAACTCAATGAAATGAATGCTTTTCCTAGAGTACTATGCCAGCCAAACTCACTTTCATGTTTGAAGGAAGTGTACATTGCTTTACATATAAAAAACAGTTCAAAAACTCTACAGATTCAAAATAATCATTAAAAAATCTGAAAGTTTACTTTAAGGAAAAAAAGACCAACAGACATACTAAACTTCTATACAAAGATGATAATAAATTCCATCAGAATTTTCTCTCTCAATATCAATGGACTAATGCACCTGTTAAGAGACACAGTATGGTAAATCGATCAAAATCTGAATATAATCTTCTGCTGCCTACAACAAACATATGTGAATAATCAGAACAAGCATAGACTCAAAATCAAAGGCTGGAAGAAAATCATACAAGCAAGCAACACCCTGAAAAAAGCTGGAGTGGCCATATTAGTATAAGATGAAATGAATTTTAGACTCAGAAAAGTTATAAGGGACAAATATGACATTTTTGTACTAATCCAAGGATATTTACAAGAAGAAATCACACTTCAAAACACAAATATACCTAATGATGGACTGGTAAAATATTTAATAAAACTGTTGACAAATATGAAAGGTATCAGTAGAAACACAATAATAGTGGAAGACCTCAACACTGTCCTACACCACTTGATAGGTCAACCAGGCTGAAACCAAACAAGAATATATTAGCTCTTAAAAAGAAATGGAAGAAAGTGGACTAGTAGATAAATATAGGGCAATCTATCCCCAGAAATCTGGATACACATGCACATGGGTCATTCTCCAGGATAGATTCATGCTGGCCCATAAAACATATCTCTATAAAATTAAGAGGATAGAAAGTTTGCAGACTATCTTTGCTGATCACAAGGCACTGAAATGAAAAGTGAACTACAAAGTAACAGAGAAGAAAAACTTTAGCAGCTCACTACTGAACAACCAGTGGGTCAGAGATGATATAAAAAAGGAAATCAAAACATTTCTGGAAACAAATGACAATGAAGGCACACTTTGTCTGTATGGGACACAGCAATAGTGGTACAAAGAGAAAAAATTATAGCCTTACAAACAGACATCAAAAAGGAAGAAGGGGGCTATACATATAATTTAATGACACAGACTTTAAAATAAGAAATTAATCAATAAAAGGAACTAAAGATATGTAGACCAAAGGAAATAACAAAGCTTATAGCAGATATCAATAAAGTAGAAATCCAAAAAACAATACAAATGATCAACAAAACAAAAGTTGGTTCTGTGAAAAAATAAACAAGATTAATAAACTGCTAGTAAAACTCACAAGAAATTTTAAGAGAGAAATATAATAAACCAGACTAGAAATGAAATGGGGGAGATCACACAGATATTGCAGAGATTCAAAGGGAAATCAAACACTACTTTAAGAAATTCTATGCCATGAAACATGAACACCTGGAAATAATGGATAAATTCTTGGACAGTTATTATCTTCCCTAAACCAGTATGATCTAGCTATCAAAACAGAGCCATCATGACTGAAGAAATTAAAATGGTCATCAAGAGTCTTCACCAAAACAAAATCCCAGGCTCAGATGAATTCACTAACAAATTCCTTCAAACCTTTTAAGAAGAGCTTCTACCATCCTCTTCAGGTTCTTTCATGACATTAAACATTCAGGAACATTCCCAAATGGTTTTTACAAAGGTAACATCACCGTTATACCCAAACCAGAGCAGATGCTGCAAAATAAGAAAACTACAGACCAATATCCCTGATAAACACAGTTTGAAGTTTTGTGATGTCTATCTTTGAGGTCTCTTCATCTCTATCTATGCTGTCTTTGATTTCTATGAGAATCCTTCATATTTCTACTCTAAGCTTCCTCATTTGAGAGGCTAACTGGGTGATTAGCTTATCTCCAGTCATTAAAGCTGCCATCTTCATTTTCTATGCATGGAGTGGGCCTCTGCTGTGTCACCATTGTCTCACTTGTAGTGTGTTTTTTTTTCTACAAGTAATAGTGAAGTTAATTGGTAGTAGATGAGTGTGATAGTTAAGCAAAGCTGTGTGACTGTGCTTCTTTGGTACCATCCTTTGTGGGCAGGGCAGACTACCTTGATAGGATTAAGTTTCTTGTGATCTTCTTCTGAAGCCTTATGGAGATAACGAGGAAGCCAAGTACAGAGGAATTTAGAGGACATTTTTAAGCTCATGGCAGCAGTCTGGAACCATACTTGGGGGTGGAGGCTGTCTACCTTAATGGCATTCGGTTTGGTAGGGTCTTTCTCTGCAGCCTCAAGCAGAAAATCAGGAAGCCAAGTATGGAGGAATGCAGAGGATCTTTATAAGCACATGGAAGGAGTCTGGCAGCATCCTTGATGGGATTAATTTTTCTGGGATCTTCCTCTGCACCCTCAAGCAGGAAATAAGTAAGCCACCTATTTACTTATTTTTAAACACAAACATGCCTTCTGCAAACCTATATTCATTGCAGTGCTACTTAAAATACCTAGAATCTTGAAAAACCCTAATTTCCTTATCAGAGATGAGTGACTAAAGAAACTGTAGTACATTTACACAATGGAATGCTATGCAGACATAAAAATGAAGTAAAATTTTCCCTTTACATGGATGTACATGAAAACTGCTAAGCTGAGTGAAATAAGTCAAAGGGAGAGAGATAGATGAAGAGAAAGCTCACTCATTATTGGTTTTAAGAAAATGAGAAATTATTATAATAATCCACAGAAGCAATAGAGATGAGGGCTGAAAGGACTAGCTCATGATATGAAGCTTACCACAAAGAGTGGTGAGTCCAGTTAGAGATATAATTACACTAATAATGGAAGTGAGAGAAATAGAATGGGCAATGGATATGGGAGGAGGAGTTGGGGGACATTTCATGGGAATGTTGCACTGATGAATGGGGGTGCTTTTTAACTGAAACACTACTACAAACATATTTGTAATCATGGTGCTAAAATATATACATTTAAATAATAATATAAAAATTGGTTGGCTGACTGAGGTATTGATGTGTGGAGAAGAGGGAGTTTTAGGTCAAACCCATCAATGCTCTACACTTACTACTGATTCTCTGCTCAGGGATCCTCTCTGACAGTGCTCAGGGGACATATGCGATTCTCCAGACTAATCAAAATGGGTTGCATTTAAGATAGTAACTTAAGTTTTATACTACCTCTGGTCCCTAGTAATAATTCTTAATTTTCTCATATATAATTTGATGGTCAACATTTTATCATTATTGTAATGTAAGAAAGTAGAGATTTTTTGTTCTTATTATCAAATAAGCAAATTATAATTGTACTTATGAGTTATTCTTATATAAAGAATAATGTCAACTATATATGTATATTAGAGTAAGCTAAAGGATATCTCTACCTTTTGATCTAAATTCATGAAAAGGGAGATATTAATTATAAGCTATATCACCTTTACAAATAAATTTTTACGAAGTTAGGACCAGAGCAATACCACAGCGGGTAGAGTGTTAGCCTTACTATGTGGCCCTCTGGGGTTCAATCTCTGTAATCCCATATGGGATGACCCTTCCACCCTGAATGCCACTGGATGTGGACCAAAAAAAGCTCCCAATATTTGCTTCAATTTTCCCTTATGATTTATTTATAGTCTAGAGTTATTAATAGATTATTAGTAGAGTTATTAAGACTGTTGTTATACTTTTATTAAATTATGAGAAAGCTCACACATAAACTTTGCTTTATTCATCTATTGATTCAATTAGGTTATTGCAAAATAGAATCTATATAAATTTTCACTCCTTGCATTTTATGATGTTTTTCTTTAGCAGAAATTAATAAATGTTTCCTCACTACATATAGATTCTTGACCAATATTATGTATAATAATCTCATCATCGAGAAACTTTACATTATTTTGATTGGTTATTGAGATAAAAATCTTCCTTTTATCTATCCTTTCACTTGTGTAAATCTCACTACCATCAATGTTCCCAATGTATCTCCTCCTCACCCATGCTTGTCTTTTTCCAAAATATTTTTCTAATTTTGTTTGCATTTAGAATAAATTATGACCCTTAAATTTGTTTAAGCAATAGGGTTATAGAGACTATATAGCAAATAGACCTTGTAAGCAGTCAATGTGGGTTTAAACCAGGCACCACATATGGTTCCAAGCTAAGAGACATATCAGGATATGTGTCCCCTGAATTGTGGCCATAATATGCATCAATGTTATGCACAACCACATCAGTTTATATTTTCACCAAGTGATCTGCAATATTGACATTTCCCTCAGTGAATATTTATGAACTCTTGGCCAACAACAAGCCATTTAGTTTATTTTCATTACATCACAGAAAAACAATTTACTTTCTACTATTGAGGAGGTGTTCACAAACTGTCCTCAAGTGGCAATGAGCCCACGCTTGACAATACTTTGCCAGCTGTGCAGGTTCGATGTTTCAGTGTTCAGGCCCAGATTTGCCAGGACCATCAAGGTCACACAGGTCATGCCAGGATATGGGAGAAACCTGTCCTGTCAGTGATATAACTATGAGGAAAGTGCTGCAGTTCATTGAGTTACCTCCCCACCTGAACTTCCGCTATGGGCTCACTCTAAACTTTCAATCAAATTATTGATCACCATATGTGATATCTAACATTTTCTTGGATCAAAACAGTAATAATCTTTTTTTTTTGGTTTTTGGGCCACACCCAGTGACACTCAGGGGTTACTCCTGGCTATGTGCTCAGAAGTCGCTCCTGGCAGGCACGGGGACCATATGGGAACCGGGGGATCGAACCGTGGTCCGTCCTAGGCTAGGCAGCAGGCATCTTACCTCCTGCGCCACCTCCCGGCTCCCAAAACAGTAATAATCTTAAAGAAAATATCTCTCTTGGTCCATCTGTTAAAAGATATTTAGACACATAAAATAAGACAAGATACAAGTTTACACGGAGGCTATGTGAACAGATCTATTTCAACTCACCTTGTCCATGAGTGCAGGAAACCCACAAGGTGAGAATGACCCTGATCAGTATCCACATGTTTTTCAAGGGCATGTTCTCATCAGTACATTGCAGCTGTGCTCTTTGAGATTTGACGCTGCTTTACTAGACCTTCCCAGAATGCCTCTGACTTTAAGTGCACTTACAGGAACCTAGTGAGTCATGGTCGTTCGTTCAGTAAACACCAAAGTTCAGAGAGGTTTACAAAATTGCCAACTCCTAAAATGCTCTCACAACATTTCACTGATTGCATTCTGTTTGTATACAATTTGCTTTTGAATCAGTAATACATTGTTTTCAAAGGTGGAAAATAATTTTAAGGTTTTACAATCAAAATAAGGTGAATTCTGTCACAACCAGGCAAATCATATGTGAAAAAATTCTGGGTTCAAGTCACTATAATTTTCTCATGTAATTTTTTTCCTTCACCTACTCATACTTAGTCTGAAAACCAACCCCCATTTTTGGACCCTATTTTGACCACATTGTTGTTTTATTTTTATTCTAAATTAAAATTTAAAATGTGTTTTTGCTAGTAACCCTCAACACTTTCTTTATACCTACTCTTTTTTCCAACTTTTACCTTTATTTCCTCACATCATCTAGTTCTATTATCAATTTTCCATGCTTTGTTTTTTTTTTTTTTTTTTTTTTTTTTTTTTTTTTTTTTTTTTTTTTTTTTTTGAGAATTCTGTTTATGGGTGATTGTCTTCCCACTGTAACTTCACTTCGTCCTTTGCATCATTGTCTTCAAATAAAGAAAGAAAAAAAATAAGATGAAGTGTTTCCTAAGAACTCTCAAGTATAAACGGAAACTTAATTTCCCCCTTAAATTATTACTTGTATTTAAGTCTTCAGTACAAATGCCATGCTGTTCTTAAATATCCAGACAAATAGGTTTTAGGCATAAAGTGGGAATTGGCTGAGATTTGTATACCAAGAGTTGGCTAAAGGATGTATACTTGAATCAAGCATACTTGTATTTAGTGACATAAAACAGAATTTCCCTTCTCTTAGATAAGAAAATCCCATATCCCTGCCTGTGCAGTCCAGGAGCACCCAGAGCACTGCTGGAATGAAGCAGAACAGCATCTTGAGGTCTTTTTTATTTCTAATATCTCTGGAGTAGCCCCTATATATAATTAGCATATTTGGGAGGACCCATCACAATAACAAAACCAAAATCCCAAAGCCTTAAAAGTAGTAGTGGGGTGGGAATAAGATAGTAGTGTTCTGTCTGGAACTTAATTTTTATTCCTTCATGAGTTGATCAATTAGTATGTTAAGAACTAGACTAGAGGATCAAGAAGCACAAACTTTCCTAGACTCAGCAGTACCAAGACAGAAGGGATTTATAGGAAAACTGTCTCAACTTTAATTTTTTTGGAGTTGCATGACATGAGGAAACAGGAGGAATTGAATTTGGGACTAATTGAACAATTATGAATGTCTTTAGATTCTAGAGGTGTGTTGACATGTCTGACACCTTTACTGGAACAATATGAAAGAGGACTATTTGTTCCTGGAGAAAAAGAAGCATCAGCCAGATACAGTGAGCTACCAACCAAAGATGGTTCATCTTCCAGATAAGTAGAAATTAGAGGATCTAAAGAACATATGAAAGGAGGTTCTACAGCTAGCAGAGATGTTTAGTATTTACTCTTTTTTTTTTTAATTGCGTCCAAACAAGAATAAAATCTGGAGTAAACTCTGACCACTGTCAGGTAAAACAAAAGAAAGAGGAAGGAGGGGACCTGAGTGGTAGCATACCAATAGGCTTTTGCCTTTCATGCAGTTTACACAGAAAAGACCCAGGTTCATTTTCTGGCATCCCATATGGCTGCCCTGCTAAGAGCAATTTCTGAGCTCAGAGCCTGGAGTAAACCCTGAAGACTGCCAAGTGTGGCCAAAATTCTCACTCCCCCAAAGAAAGAAAGAGTAAGGAAAGAAAAATATAAAGAAAAGACAGAGGAAGGTAGACAGGAATAAAGGAAGGAAGAGAGGAAACTAGGAAGTAAGTTAGAATGGAATGAAAGAAGAAAGGAAGGAAAGGAACTAGGAAGGAATATTTTTGGAAGAAAAGATAGAAGGAAGGAAGGAAGGACTAAAAGAAGGAAGGAAGGGAATTAGACAGGAAGTTAATTAGGAAGGAAGGATGGAAGGAATCAACAAAGAGAACTAGGAAGGAAGAAAAATGAAAGGAGTGAGGAAGGAAGGGAACTAGGGAAAAAGGATGGAAGGAAGAAAGGGAATAAGGAAAGAGGGAAAGAAAGGAAGGTCACTAGAAAGGAAGGAAAGATGGAAGAAAAGAAGGAAGGAAATATGTACATAGTATATTTGACAGTTGTGCTTTGACACTTATGGTCATGTCATTGATTATTTTATTGCTATTATTATTATTATTGTAGAAGTGTGGGACATTGCAGCAGGGGTCATGGCTGTTCCACCCAGTTGTGTCAGGGAGAAAATCCCTGCAAGTCTCACACATGCAGGTCAAACTTCCACCACCTTTAGATATCCTTAGTCCATCAATTTTTTGAAGTTCTCACTTTTTCCATCATCAGTACTTCATTAACTTGTATTTCTGAGTAATATACCTGTATATAACTTTCTTGGTCATTACAAATATCTATTTATACATATCCTATATTAACTACTTATCCATATAACTATTGAAAAAGTGAGAATGGGGATACTTTCAACTTTGACCACCAATAACAACATACAATGAGCATTTGTGAACAGGTTTTTGAAAACATAATTCATATCATATTTCTTTGGACATTTATTTATTTTTATTTGTTTGAGAAGTAGCTACTTAAATCAATTGCCTACTTTTTTGATCCAAGATCTCTTTTTACTGCATTGAAAGAATTTTTATGTACCTAAAATATTATAAGAAGAAGAAGAGCTTACTAAACCTTCTGCTAGGGTTTTAATGAGTTCATCAGTTATTCAATAATTTTTCAAAATATACTTGCTACTGAACTTTTCTTCTTTCCTTTCTCTTTCATCTTTTTAGTTTTTCTTTCTGTTTTTTAATAACTTTGACTTTGTTCTTACAGAAACAAATGTATTATGATCAATTGCATCAACTATGTGATGTATTTTCTTAAATATATTAAAATATATAAAATATACATAAAATTAGACACTGGCTTCCTTAATGTATGGTTAGTAAATATTTTCTTCCATTCTAGCAAATTTCAGTTCACCTTCTTTCTATATCTTAAACTTATCTATTTTTGTTCATTTATATTTTGGTGGCATACCCAATGGCACTCAGGGATTACTATTGGTTATGCATTCAGAAATCACTCCTGGCTGGTTTGGGGGCAACACATGAAATACTGAGATTGAAACTCAGAGAGCCATGTGCAAGGCAAATGGTCTACCTGCTGTGCTATCCCTCTGGCCTCAATGTCTTTGAATTTTAATTTACTTAATTTTTTAGTTTTAAGCCACAGCAGTGGCTTTACCCTGCTTAGTGGGCTTACTCTTTTCTGTTTGTTTTATGACCACACGGGCTGTGTTCAGGGAATACTCCTGACTTTGCACTCAGGAATCAGTTCTGGAAGTGTCAAGGCACCATATGGGATGCTGTGGATCAGATGCAGGTCTCCTGCATACAAAAGAACTGCATCAGCACCGTCTGGATTTACTCTTGTATCTGTGTTCAGGTATCACATAACAGAACTCAGTAAATCATATACGGTCCTGGGGATTAGACCTAAATTGGCTAAATGCCAGTAAACACTATAATGTCTGTAAGTGCACAAAGATGTTGCTGTTTGAGTCACATTTTCTATGTTTTTCCTTTATGACTATATCTTTATTGTAATAACCAAGAATCTACAGCTCAGGGGCCTGAGCGATAGCACAGCGGTAGGGTGTTTGCCTTGCAAGCAGCTGATCTAGGAAGGACCTTGATTTGATCCACTTGTGTCCCATATGTTTCTTCAGGCCAGGTGCGATTTCTGAGCTCACAGACAAGAGTAACCCCTGAGCATCACCAGGTGTGGCCCCCCCCCAAAAAAAAAAGGAAATCAATCAACGGTTATTTGGATACATTCTTAATCATTTTTTTAAATTAACATCTTTATTTAAACACCTTGATCACAAGTATGATTGTAGTTGGGTTTCAGTCATTTAAAGAACACCCCCTTCACCAGTGCAACATTTCCATCACCATTGTCCCAAATCTCCCTCCTCCCAACTCACCCCCACTTGTACTGTAGACAGGCTTTCTACTTCCCTCATTCATTCACATTCTTATGATAGTTCTCAATGTAGTTATTTCTCTAACTGCACACTCATTACTTTTTGTGGTAAACTTCATGTTGTGAGCTGGACCTTTCAGCCCTCTTCTCTAATATTTTTGGGAATTATTGCAAAAATGTCTTTTCTTATTCTTGACCACAATGAGCACTGTACAGGTGCCGAGTACTAAAGATCAAACAAAGCCAGGCAAGACTTTGCAACCCCCTTTTCCCACTAGAAGATTTATAGCCTATAAATTCAATTTGAATTTAATTTTGTTAATTCTATCCTGTCATCTTTGTACTACATGAATGGATTCAGCACCTGTTTATATTTATCAGTCTAATTTTTTTCATGATTTTTTCATATTCAGCTATATGTACATCCATGTGGTCAAAAATGCCATGGTCTTATTTTTAAAGGAGTAATTGGACAGTAGTACATTCTGTATAAAAGCAGTATTTTCCATAACTAATCAAACATCAAAATGTATTGTTTTCCCACCACAATTTTTTGTATATGTCATTGCTATATTGCTTAGTGTGTGTGTGTGTGTGTGTGTGTGTATCATTAAAATATTTTGTCTCAGTATTTTTTCCTTCTAGTAAGTGATGATACTATGTGAGAATTCTAGTTTTAATTTGTGATGAACTTAATAGAACTTTTCATGATATAGCACTAATCCCATTCTATGAAAGTTTAAGTACTGTACATGAACATTTCCAATGTTCCTTTAAGATAAGAGTCTCATAATTCTTTGGAGAATATGGACAATGATTGAATACTGTTAGAAGAATGATGGATTGAAGCAGGGAGGAAAGATTGTATATCAATTTTTAAAAGTTTTTATAAAAAGCATACAAGCAGTTTTCTCACCAAATTTTAACGTGATAAGTTTGCGATTATAATACACTGGTCTCTCCAATTACAATGGCATCATCAGCATAATATGTAACATAAAATTTTCACTACAAATAGAATTATTTAATGGGTCAGACTCAGTGGTTCCCAGTGGTTACTTCCTAGCTCTGTGCTCAGAAATCACTCTTGGAGAGCTTGAGGGACCATTATGGAATAAGAATCAAATCCATGTCAGCAGCATGGATCTAGTTCACTTCAAATAGAATTTTGACATTACTTTAAGATGGATTACAAATGGAACATTTATAGTAAATTTATACATGTTATACTCTGAATGAAAATGCTAATCTATACACACTTGGGATAAGTGATATTTCCATCCATACAGATTCTTAGATACGATTCATTTGATGTTCTATAGTATCCCCTTTTACACATAAACTCAACCAATTCCCCTGATTCAAAATAAAGGTTTTGTGGATCCCTCCATCGGAACTGTATCCTATGTTTATTCATAATGTCTTCTGATATTGTACATGAATCTGAAGGTGAAAAGAATACAAACTTTTATTAGTACCAAATATTCTCCCAAAATGACAGAAAATTAATGTAAAGTCTTGTACACTAGTCCTAAACTATATTCTCCAAACATTTTATAAACAAAACCATTGAAAATCCATTCAGTGAATTCAAATCATTTTAAAGAATTGTTAATGAGGAATAAGAACTATGCTTAAATTATGAAAATGAATTATTATAAGATATATCATATTACATATATTAATATTTTTATTATCATTTGAGGGGCAGACCTTGCTGATTTCAAGATTACTTCTGACTCTGCACTCAGGAATCACTTTTGGCTGGTTAGGAGACTATATCAAATGCCAGAGTTAAACCCGCATTAGCTGTGTGCAAGGCTAACACCCTACTCTCCTTGCTTTCACTCTAGCCACTGCTAACATATTAAAGGAAAATCAATTCTGGTGCTTAGACCAAAAGTTTTCAAATTTTAGTTCCTCATCTATTAAAGTTTTGTTGATAACCATGCAATAAGATAGGACTTTGTGAGCCCAAGAGCATTTCATTCTAAACATCAAGCTATCATATAGATTACTTACATTGTCTTAAGTCCTTGAGTATATTTAAATACTTACTTAAGCATTTTGGTGGCTGTGACCACTGCCCATTATGGCATCTTATAGTCTTATATCCCTCAAGTTTATAGAGATTTTTACATTTGTACTCAATTTCTGATTCAGGAGCATATTCTTGTAATGGAAATGAAGTGATGTCTCCATTGGCTATTGGTGGAGGGGTACCGCATTTTCCAGTTGCATCTGGAAAAAAAATTTCATTTGATTTATTAAAACTTTAATCTTAAGAAATAACATTGATTTTCATCACATTGAAGTGGTTAAAAGTTCATATTAAATTTAAAATATGGCATATAGTACACTTGATCTTAGTCAAAAGGCCGAGAAGTGATAAATATGGCATATAGTAAATAACAAGACACAAATTCACATAATAGAAACAATTTACTCACCTACTTTCGTTTCATAAACTAAGAGGTACAATCAAAAGCTTTTCCCTTTTTTTTTTTTTTTGGTTTTTGGGTCACACCCGGCAGCGCTCAGGGGTTACTCCTGGCTCCATGCTCAGAAATTGCTCCTCGCAGGCACGGGGGACCATATGGGGCACCGGGATTCGAACCGATGACCTTTTGCATGAAAGGCAAATGCCTTACCTCCATGCTATCTCCCGGGCCCCAAAAGCTTTTCCTTTTAAGCTGAGTTAAATCAGATAGAACATTAACAAATACATTTTTTTACCCTAACTGTTTTATTGCTAAAAATGTTTTGTTTTTTAAGTGGGGCCAGAGTGATAGTACAGTAGGTAAGGCATTTGCTTTGCAAGCCCTGAGCCAGGTCCAATCCCCCAGTATCCCAGATGGTCCCCCGAGTCTTCTAGTAGTGATCTCTAAGCATGACCAGGAATGGTTCAAAAATATAAAAAAAAAAGAGTTTTTCATAATAAGTAAGTGCTAGAGAGATGACAACAGTTATCGTAGAAGCAATAGATAAGAGAGTAACCATTTTAAATTAGTAAGTTTAAAATTTCACTCACTGAAGAGGTATTCAAAGAGATAATAGGAATGATTGAAAGTGAAAACTACTGTGAGATAAGAGTCCACTAACTGGATAACTTCGTCTACGACCTGCATCTGTGTCTGGTGGACTGTAGGAAAGCAGCACACACATGACTTTAAAACAGAGCCAAGTCAAAGGAACAAAGAGCTAAGGTGTTGCAGCTTGACAGCAGGTTGCAAATCCCAAGTAGGAGATGACAGAGATGCTGGTAGAAGCAAGAATTTAGGAATCCAGGTGCGAACCTCACAGTCTACATTACTCTAGGAGCAAGTATATTGTGGTACAGGATCAGGTCCTTGTACAGTGAAGAGACATGGAAGAAATGGCATGAGTCATGTGGCAAGCAGGTAAAAAAGAGCGAGGTCAAGACCTTAGCAAAACCCACATACTTTAATGGCAAATTAGACTTCAATGATGAATAGGAAAAAACTTTGAATGCAAAGTTTTCAGACATTACTCAAAAAGTAGACACATTCAAGAAATTAACCAGTTGAGAGCTATTCACACAGTCAAGAAATAATCCAGTTTTGCAGAAACAATGCTTAATTGAAGTGTCTTGGTATTACCAAAATATGCTGCACAGCAGATAAAATCTTTGAAAATATTATTATAATTTATTTTTCAATTGTTTTATTGAATCACACTGATTTATACACTTATTTGTAGAAGACTTTCAGAAATATGATACACTAATCCCACCATCTCACCAACCCTCTATCAATGGCCCTTGTTTCTTTTTTACTACCAGCCTGAGTCCTTACATGCATATTTTGAAATTTAGTTATTATTGGCTGGGTCTGAAACTAAAAGTGTTGTTGGCTTTGCTGTTCAGATATGTACCTTTACCACATGTGCCTCATCTCTCAACATGACCATGAAGACTGAAAGAATTTTGAAGACACACAGAAAATTTAAAAAACAGGAATTAGAATGATACAGACTTCAGAATAATGGACACAGATGCTGATGATTACTTTAATTATGAATATTCTCATATGCCAGGAAATAGGTGAAAAGGTCAAGGTGGATATAACCAAAAGATCCATGTTATATCTGTGTGACATTCTTCAAGCATGAAAACACAGGTGGATTCAAAGAGAAAACTGGGAAACATATAAGCAAGAGAATTTACCTTCAGAAATTTCAAATGGTTCATCTTGTAATTCTGTTTCATTTCCCAAACTCTGAAGTTTCCCATAACTTAATTGTCAGACTTTTATAGAGGTTTACTATTTTTTTCATGAGATCAGTAAGTTAACACATCCTTAACTGTACCCATTTGCTGAAGAAGCCTAAATTAATCACATTCTCTGATAAATCTATCTGCCTAGTCTGTGCCTCAATGTGAAATATTTAGGGTTTAAATGAACTTAAGTATTTTTTATTTTATTAGGAATTTATTTTTGGTTTGTATGCTATACTTAGTGCTGCACAGACCTTACTCCTAGTTCTGAGCTCACTCTTGACACACTCAGGAAATATTGTGGGATACCAGGGATTACTCCCAAGTCACTCTCCCTGTATTCATTCTCTAGCCTGGAAGGTAAATATTTTTAATACATTTTTTGTTCAGGATATAAAGTACTTTAGAGCTCAATTCAGGGAAAAATTTTTCTACAAAAATTACATATTTTATCTTCAAATATCATATTCAGTTCACAAAAATCAGATTTTAAGTACAATTATTTTGTTAAACTGTTTTATAGCATTCAATCTTTGTATATTTGTATATGTCTTATATTATCCTAATGTATTTCTCTGGTATACATATGTTGTGTCAAGATCTTGGGGATTACTACTGACTTGTGTTCAATGGTCCATCCGCGCACGATCCAGATTCCATGTGTTGATCTGGTGTCATGTGCAACTTCTTCATACTGAGCATTTGAAAACCTAAGAACTATCTCCCAGAGCACTGCATCAAATTCCTATTCTATCCTCCACTCAAAGATCCTGAACATTTTTAGGAAAGTGAAAAATAAGAATTTCTCTTGATTTTTTTTCACTTTGATTTTGGCAAACTTATGTGGTCACTAAATAAATTGTAAATGAGTTAATATCTGTAGGTTGTGTGAATTTTGAACTTCTTGAATGCTGGAATCAATTGTCACCAAACTGTGAAACACTATAAAAAATTTTCTGATGGATTCTCTGACGCCCACAATGAAGGCATCTAGGTGTGATTCTCAGCATTTGAACCATTGGGAAGGGTGAAAGCCACTCCTTTTCTACCATTTTACTTAAGTGACTTGTTACTATGGATTTCAACTTGTAGCTATTTTAATGTTTTCTTAGCACAATTATTTTAGTGTAAACTTACTGAGAAATGTATACAATGGCATATGTCCAGAACTGTGAAGTTGAAAATAAGAAAGCAGTTTATAATGTATTTGCACATAATATAGATGTGGTAAAAAGCAAGTAAACAAACGCTGTATTATCAGACACTTTTACTTACTAATGAGGATGCATCTCGGAGGAGGATTCCAACCATTCTCTGTGCATGTCATTTTGCTCTCGCCATTTTGTAGACTATAGCCAAAATAGCACTCAGCTCTCACAGATTGACCTTGATAATACGTTTTTGAAATCCATGGATAATGTCCATTTTCCAAGTAATCAAAAATACATTTTCCTAATGGTAATAAAAATGAAAGTTAAAAACCTTTAAACTGTTAAAATTGAAAAACGACAAGCATAAATAAAAATTTATGCTAACAAATGCTTTTTAAAAAGAAACAAAAATAATTTTTAACATTATATATATCTAATTTTATAGAAAATATATACATACAATTATAAAGTCTCTATTTCTACATCTCAAAAATTTTTTTCCTAGAAATGCATGATAATAAAACTTAATTTGCCCTCCAGCTTATAATACTCAGCTCTTGGATCTGGACAGTTTTCCAAAAGAAAGCAAATCACAATTGATATGGACTGGCTTCCAGATTCTATTTCCTATACTGCAATAGATCTACAGAAATTCTTCTCTGAAAACTTCATTCCTATATACTTCAGCACAATTGTTTTCTACTTATCTGAGACCCTTTTTATGTGTTTTCTGGATCTGTTACACTCACTTTATAAAATCTTTATTTCATTTTCAGAAAAATATGGCCTTAACAACCAAAGGAGCTCTGTTGTTGGTGTCAGGGAGCTTGTACAGAAGCTGTAAATCACTTATCTTAATGTAGTCTACTTCGGTTTAATCCTGAGGGCATTGGTATGGTGAGCTTTCCTAGGAGTGTTCCCAGAATGCAGAACTAGAAGTAAGCCCTGTTTACAGTTTGGTGTGATCCCACAAAAAAACAAACCAAATAAAACACTCAGAAAGAGCCTACTTATGACTATGATATAACTTTGTCTAATTCTTCAAGTAAAATTCACAATTACTTTACAACTTAACATAAGTTCATTTTATTTTATTAAAAATTGTTTATTTAGGGGCCCGGGAGATAGCATGGAGGTAAGGCATTTGCCTTTCATGCAAAAGGTCATCGGTTCGAATCCCGTGTGCCCCATATGGTCCCCTGTGCCTGCCAGGAAAAATTTCTGAGCATGGAGCCAGGAGTAACCCCTGAGCACTGCCGGGTTTGTCCCAAAAACCAAAAAAAAAATTGTTTATTTGGTTATTTATTTCATTTTGGGTCCTTACTTGGCTGTTTAAGATTGGTTTAAGATTGCTCAGAGTACCAAATAAGGTACTGAGGTTCATATTGGGCCAACTACATTCAAGGCCCACAGTACATTTTATCTGGAACAATCTACCTCCCAATTATTGAGGATATAATTTAGTTCTGTATGATCTGTTCCTTGTTTTATGGCCAATATATGTTATCTCTCTCTTCACTGTCAAACTAGACTCTAGACTTTACAATTGCTATTCAAACTAGTTTAGAAATTAACACTTAAGGATGGAAATCTAAAGACAAAACTCAAGTACAAAATTGATAAAGAATTAAAGTAATTGTAATTTTATTAGTGCATGTTACATATTTAATAATGTGGATACCATCATTTAATATAACAATAATGATCATACTTTGCTTACAAATAAATAGTGTATGTGATCCGAGGTGAAAGCAATCGATGCATTGTGTTATACAGAGATTACTCTCTTTGGACTTCTAAGCACTCTTTCTTCCTAGTTCACATTAAGTTCGAAAGTTACACTTAACCTTAATTCTTTTATTTTTAAATAACTCTAGATCAAACAGTTCATCTGATTGATTATGAAAAATAATGCTTGAAAAAACGAGTACTTACCAAAACATTCAGGCTTACCAGACCAATCATTGTGACCACATACTATGGAACCTGTGGTCCTTCCTTCTCTGTTTTCATAGCCAGGTTCACATTCATAGTCCAGCTGGTCATTGAGCTTAAACCGTGTGCCATTACTTTGTGTTCTGGCTTTCTCAAATTCCGGCCTATCACAAAATTCTGATGCATGTTACAATTAGATATTTTATTCCTAATATTATGTTGAAGTTATTCTAATTGTTTAACTTCTTGTTCAAGGTTCAAAAGAGTTATTCTTTAGTATCTGTTTTTTTCTTTTTTTCTTTTTTGGGCCACACCCATTTGATGCTCAGAGGTTACTCCTGGGTAGGCACTCAGAAATTGCCCCTGGCTTGGGGGGACCATATGGGATGCTGGGGGATTGAACCGCCCTCGAGATCTTTCCTTGGCTAATGCTTGCAAGGCAGAAACCTTACCTCTTGCAACCTCTTCGGCCCCTAGTGTTTTAAAAATTATAATAAACTAATATAGGTCATCAATGATATACTACTCACCTAAAACTATTACTCAGCAGAAAAACTGCTACTGCATTTCCCTTTTATAGCATGGAGGTAAGGCGTTTGCCTTTCATGCCAAAGGTCATCGGTTGGAATCCTGGTGCCCCATATTGTCCCCCGTGCCTGCCAGGAGCAATTTCTGAGCATGGAGCCAGGAGTAACCCCTGAGCACTGCCGGGTGTGACCCAAAAACCAAAAAAAAATTATAGATATTTTAAAATTTATATTTATAGATTTATATCATACCCTATAAATACTCCACCTAACCAATGAATACCACCACAACACGCAGAAAAATCCACAATACAAGCGCGACAATGGGGAAACAACACAGACCAACGTCAGGCACAGAGAATGAAAATGACCCGAATACGGCCAACCACCTATTTAGAGTCTCAGATATGGAGGAGTTTAGAGAAGAAATATGGAGGATATTCAAAGAACTCAAAGAAAGCATAGATTAAGTTGAATGGAAAACTAATAAGAATCAATCAAGATATTATGAAGATAGAAATACGAAAACACCAAACTGGAATAATAGGCCTGAAAAACTCAGTAGATGAACTAAAAAACTCAATGGAAAACTTCTTCAACAGGGTAACAGCAGCTGAGGATAGAACTAGAGAACTAGAAGATTAGATGCCTAACTACTCCATACAGCAGAAGAGTTTGGGTAAAAGCCTTAAAACAAATGATCAGACAATGATTGATTTGGGGAATTTTAGCTAACTAAATTTTTTTGTATAATAAGATGACATATATATTATAGACATTATATATATGACAGAAAGATGATTTATTTAATAAGACTAATTTTAGCAATACAAATAAATAGTAAAATATTCTATAAATATTTTTAATTTAGGATATTTCAATTTTAAGCAGATACTTATTTTGTTTTCTGAACAAGTTGCAAATGGTTTCTTATGCTTCTTAAGTTGAATAACTATAACTCTATTGTTCATAAGTGTTAAAAAGTAAAAGCTTAAGGAAATTTCATTTTCAAAGACAATATTCTATTGTGATATTATTAAAGGTTTATAACTTTATAAGCATCAAATAAGCATAAACATAAAAAGTAAAGCAAAAAGTAACAAAATAAATTATCTGAGAGTTATTTTACTTCCATTGTGTGTTGCAATGTTAGCTAATTATAATTAGTGCAAGTAAGTTTGATAAAGTACTAACATTTTTATCTTTTTCTTTTTTCTTTTTCTTTTTTTTTTTTTGGTTTTGGGCCAAACCCATTCGATGCTCAGGAGTTACTCCTGGCTAAGCACTCAGAAATTGCCCCTAGCTTGGGGGGACCATATGGGATGCTGGGGGATTGAACCGCAGTCCTTCCTTGGCTAGCACTTGTAAGGCAGACACCTTACCTCTAGCGCCACCTCTCCGACCCCCATTTTTATCTTTTACTTTCTTCCTTTGGTTAATGTTCATAGCATAAAAATAAAAAATAAATATAAATTATAAAGGTTAAGTTACTGAAAGATTATGCAAACATAACCATATTCTCATTCAAAATCATAATTTCATATTTAATTTACATATTGAAGCATAAAGGTTTGATTTCCCAAAACAAACTCAGTAAGGCATATGGCATTCAAATAAACATTTGAGACTACATTAACTAAAGTAAGACTTTTTAATATTTTATAAATCATTTTGCATTTTATTTTATTTTTATTTTTTATTGGTTGTTTTGTTGTTGTTATTCACACTCAGTAATAGTCAGAAGTTGCTCCTGACTTGTGCTCAGAAATTAGCACTGTTCATGTTCAAAGGACCAGATGACATCCAACCTGGAGGGATGTGAAAGGTCAGTGCCCTACCTGCTGCTTTATCTTTCCAGTCCCTCATATTATATTTAAAATGGAAATTGGTTGAACTGAAAGATGAACTAATAGTTTACCTGAATGAAATCTATCTTAAAAGCCAAAATGTCTTATTTTGGGGTTGGGTGGGTGTTGGGTCACTGGGTACAGTGGTGTTCAGAAATCACTCCTGGTTCTGCAGTTAGGGTTATTACTTGCAATGCTTGGGGAATCATATAGGATGTCCAGAATCAAACTCGAATCAGACCTAGGCAATGCAAACACCCTAACCACTGTGTGAATTCCATGCATAATTGTTCATATTATTTCTAAAAATTTATATATTTCATTTTTTTAACTTTTAGCCCATTTGTTGGTACTTAGAGCTTACTACTGGACCACTCTGGGGACCAATTTTATTTTTCCTTAATCAACCTACAGCTCAATTATTTACATTTTAAAATATAGCATAAAACATGAACTAATATTTTTTTTTAATTAAAGTACAACGTGGTGGGCCTCTGAATACAGCAGACATCTTGGGCCTTTCTCTGCTTGCTTCAGCCTGGTAACTTTGATCCTCTCAGGCATCCTTCCCTCAGGGCTTGCCTTCTTGGCCACTCACTCAACCTAACCAATAAAATACACAATACAAGTGCAACAATGGTGAAACAACAAAGGCCAACATCAGGCATAGAGAATGAAGATGGTATCTCTGATGACCTGAAAACAGTCAACCACCTATTTTGAGTCTCAGATATGGAGGAGTTTAGAGAAGAAATATGGAGTATGTTTACAGATCTCAAAGAAAGCGTAGATTATGTTGAATGGAAAACTAATAAGAATCAAGAAGTTATGAAGACAGAAATAAGAAAATTCCAAACTGAAATAACAGACCTGAAAAACTCAGTAGATGAACTGAAAAACTCAATGAAAAGCCTCTTCAACAGGGTAACAGCAGCTGAGGATAAAATTAGTGTGCTGGAAGATGAGATGCATAACAACCCCATACAGCAGAAGAGATTAGATAAAAGCCTTAAAGACAATGATCAGTGTATAAATTACTCAAAGAATGTGAACAGATGATAAGCTTTGATAAGCTTAACAGTAACAACTTAGAAATCATTATAATTCCAGAGATGAAGGAAGAAAATGTCCAGAAATAATCAACAGTCAAGAACATCATTACAGAGAAACTACCAGTTCACTACCAGATCTAAAGAATACATGCAACCAAATCCTGCATGACTGAAGAGTACCAGCTAAAAGAGACCTCAGGAAAAATACCCCAAGACACATCCTAGTCACTATGACAAATCCCACATAGAGACAGAATACTGAAAACAGAAAGATCAAAAAGGAAGGTCACATTCAAGGAAGCATCCTTTAGATCAGTGGTCCTCAAACTACGGCTCACGGGTCACATATTGTATTTGTTCCTGTTTTGTTTCTTCACATCAAAATAAGATGCATGCAGTGTGCGTAGAAAATTGTTGGAAATTTTTGTTTTTACTATAGTCTGGCCCTCCAATGGTCTGAGGGACAGTGAACTGGGCCCCTGTTTAAAATTTTGAGGACCCCTGCTTTAGATTTACAACAGACCTGTCACAAGAAACACTCAAATCCAGAAGGCAGTGCTGGTATATAGTAACAAAACTCAATATCAGATGAAAAATTTTTCACTCAGAAAAGTTGTAAGAGACAAAGATAGACATTTTCTACTAATCAAGGAATATACATAGCAGGAAGATCTCACTCTCCTAAACATATATTCACCCAATGAGGGACCAGCAAATTATTAATAGAATTGCTGACAAGTCTGAAAAAAGAATATTAAGAACAACACAATAATTGTGGTATACCTCAATACGACCCTGTCAACAGTTGATAGGTCTACCAGATTGAAACCCAACAAAAATATACTATTCCTGAGAAGAAAGACCTAGAAGAAAGAGGCCTAGTATATATATATATATATATATATATATATATATATATATATATGACACTACATCCTCAGAGACCTGGATAAACACGCTTCTCTTATGTACCTGAGTCGTTCTCCAGGTTATACCACATGCTGGCACATAAAACATGCCTCCATAAAATCAAGAGAATAGGAATATTGCAGGCTACCTTCGCTGATTACAAATCTCTGAAATTCGATGTGAACTACAAAGGGAGATAGAAGAAAAACTTTAACAAGTGGAAATTAAATAGCATAGTGCTGAACAGCCAGTGGGCCCAAGATAAAATCAAAGAGGAAATCAAAACTATCCTGGAAACAAATGACAATGAAGACACTAACTATCAGAACCTATGGGGCACAGCAAAAGCAGAACTGAGAGGAAAATATAGTGCTTTGTAAGCACACATCAATAAGGAAGAAGGGGCATACCTGAATAGCTTAATGATGCAGCTTCTAGAGTTAGAAAATGATCAACGAAAGGAACCAAAATTAGGGAGACAGAAGGAAAGAACAAAGCTAAGAGCAGAAATCAATGAAATAGAAACCCTAAAAAACAATCCAAAATATCAATGAAAGTAGAAGTTGGTTTTTTTTTTGAGAAAAAAATTGAACAAAATAGATAGACCATTGGCAAAACTCGCAAAGAAAGGGATAGAAACTTGATAAGCCATATCAGAAATGAAAAGAGGCAGGAAATTAGATATTGCAGAGATTCACTGGGTATTCTGAGACTACTTTGAGAAACTCTATGTCATTAAATATATGAGAACTTGGAAGAAATGGATAAATTCTTGGACTTAACTTTCCACAGTTAAATAAGGAAGATGTAGCATATCTATATACCTTATAATTCTTAATGCAATTAAAAAGTAATCAAATGTCTGCACCAAAACAAAAGCTCAGGCCTGATGAATTAACAAATTATTTCAAACTTTTCAAAAAGAACTACTACCAATCCTGGCCAGGTTATTTCATAAAATTGGAAATATGGGAACGCTTCCAAGTAGCTTTTATGAAGCCAACATCACCTTACTACCAAAACCGACAGAGATGCTGCCCCCCAAAATTAGAGAACAATATCCCTGTTGAACACAGACACAAAGATCCTCAACAAAATCCTGACAAATAAGATTCAATGCTTTATCAAAAAGATAATACACTACAATCAAGTAGGTTTCATCCCAGGAATGCAAGGATGATTTAGCATCTTCAAATTCATCAACATGATACACAAAATCAGCAACAGGAAAAATTTTAAAAAATCACATGATCATATCAATATAAACAGAAAAAGCATTTGCTAAGGTCCAACACCCATTCTTGATCAAAACTCTCAGCAAGATGGGAATAAAGGAACCTTTATCAATATAGTTAAGGCCATCCACAAGAAGACAATGGCAAATATCATCCTCAATCAAGGAAAAGTAAAAGCCTCCCTCTAAATTCTGGTACAAGACAAGGTTGTCCGATCTCATCACTCCTCTTCAACATAGTACTGGAAGTGCTTGATATAGCAATAGGCAAGAACAAGATATTAAAGGAATCCAGATAGGAAAGGAAGTCAAGCTCGCACTGTTTGCAGATGACATAATACTCTACTTAGAAATCCCTAAAGACTAGACCAAAAAGCTTCTAGAAACAATAGACTCATTTAGCCAGGTGGAGGCTACAAAACTAACACAGAAATCAATAGCCCTTTTAAACACCAATAATGACAGGGAAGTGATGGACGTCATGAAGGCAATCCCATTCACATTATGCCACACAATCTCAAATATCTTGGAGTCAACTTAACCAAGGATGTGAAGGACCTATACAAAGAAAACTATAAAACCCTGCCCCAAGAAATAAGAGAGGAACACAGAAATGGAAACACGGACCCTGCTCATGGATTGGCAGGATTAACATCATTAATATCGCAATATTCCCCAAAGCATTACACAGATTTATTGTGATCCCTCTAAAGATACCCATGATATTCTTCAAAGAAGTGGATCAAACATTTATGAAGTTCATCTGGAACAATAAACACCCTCGAATAGCTAAAGCACTTCTAGGGAAAAGAAAAATGGGAAGCATTATTTTCCCCAACTTTAAACTGTACTACAAAGCAATAGTTATCAAAACAGCATGTTGTTGTAATAAAAACAGACCCTCAGATCAGTGGAATAGGCTTGAGTTATCAATGTTCCACACACATACAATCACCTAATTTTTGACAAAGGAGCAAGAAATCCTAAGTGGAGCAGGGAAAACCTCTTTAACAAATGGTGCTGGCAGAATTGGTTAGCCACTCGCATAAAAGTGAACATAGATTCCCAGTTAACATCACTTATGAAAATAAAATCCAAATGGATTAAATACCTTGATATTAGACCTGATACCATAATGTATATAGAAGAATACGTAGGTAAATCACTCCATGACATTGAGACTAAAGGCATCTTCAAGGAGGAAACTACACTTTTCAAACAAGTAGAAGCAGAGATAAACAGATGGAAATACATTAACCTAAGAAGCCTCTGCACCTCAAAAGAAATTGTTCCCAGGATACAAGAGCCACCCACCATGTGGGAGAAACTATTCACCCAATACCCATCAAATAAGGGGCTAATATCCAAAATATACAGGGCACTGACAGAACTTTACAAGAAAAAATCTAATCCCATCAAAAAATGGGGAGAAGAAATGAACAGACTCTTTGATAAAAAAGAAATACAAATAGCCAAAAGGCACATGAATAATGCTCCTCAGCACTGATCATCAGGGAGATGTAATTCCAAACAACGATGAGATACCATCTCACACCACAGAGATTTGCACACATCACAAAGAATGGGAACAATAAGTGCTGGTGGGAATGTGGAGAGTAAGAACTCTTATCCACTGCTGGTGGGAATGCAGTCTAGTTCAACCTCTATGGAAAGCAATATGGAGATTCCTCCAAAAGCTGGATATTGATCTCCCATTTGACCCAGCTATTCTACTCCTAGGGATATACCCTAAGAACACAAGAATACAATACAAAAACCCTTTCCTCACATCTGTATTTATTGCAGCACTATCCACAATAGCCAGGCTCTGGAAACAACCAAGATGCCTTTCAACAGACGAATGGCTAAAACACTGTGATACATATACAAATTGGAATATTATGCAGTCATCAAGAGATGAAGTCATGAAATTTTCCTATACATTCATGTACATGGAGTCTAACATGCTGAGTGAAATAAGGCAGAGGGAGAGAGAGAGATGCATAATAGTCTCATTCACCTATGGGTTTTAAGAAAAATAACAGTCACTTTTGCAACAATCCTCAGAGACAATGAGAGGAGGGCTGGAATTTCCAGCTCACTTATGAAGCTCACCACAAAGAGTGGTGAGTGAAATTATAGAAATAACTACACTGAGAACTACCATAATCATGTGAATGAATGAGGGAACTGGAAAGCCTGTCTAGAGTACAGGTGGTGGTGGGTTGGGATGGAGGGAGTTTTGGGACATTGGTGGTGGGAATGTTGCACAGGTGAAGGGCTGTGTTCTTTACATGACTTAAATCTAATCACAATCATATTTGTAATAAAGATGTTTAAATAAAGAAAAAACGTTTTTTTAAATGGTTTGTGCCGCTGCTGCTGCAGGCCATGCAAGTTATTTTCAATGATATAAACCAAATAGTTAGATGGATTAAGAAATGTCTCAGAAAGGTAAAAAGCAATTTTGGGGGAAAGTGATTCTAAATTGTTCTTTAAACAAGTTCTATTCATTGAGGAAATACAAATAAAAATAATGAGTAATATTTGATGCCATAGAGACTAGGTTATTAAAAAAAGATAGGAACAATCAGTGTTGATAATGATGTAGAGAAAACAGCCCTAATCTTCTGTTGCTGGGAAGATCTTTGACTCAGTCTCTGAAAAATAAACTGGCCTCCTGCATATATACCCCAAAGTACTATGCTTAGAAAGAAATTGCACTCTTGTTGATTATAGTATTATTGATAGTAGGTAATGGACTAATTCAGAGCTAATACAGTGGGAATTCATTGTAATTACTTTGAGATTATTTTTGAATTTGGGCCACATTCAGTAATGTTCAGTGGTAACTCCTGAGCCTACATTCGAATGGAACTATTCCTGTATGTGCCTGGGGGACTATAGGAATGTCAGAGATCAAACCCACTCAGTCATGTGCAAAGCAAGTGTCTTACCTGCTGTACTATCTCTATGACCCTCATAGAGAGTCTTTATAAAAAAATTTTTATTAAGACACTACTATTTACAATGTAATCGATGACTTTCAAACCTACAATGTTTCTGAATGAATTTTTATATACAGACTTTAAAAATATATTCGTTGAGGCTGTCATATTTGCATGATGTTTCCTGTCAAAATTCTCGCCTTTCAGGCTGGCAAGGTGGCGCTAGAAGTAATGTGTCTGCCTTGCAAGCATTAGTCAAGGAAGAACTGTGGTTCTATCCCCTGCGTCACATATGGTCCTCCCAAGCGAGGGGCATTTTCTAAGCGCTTAGCCAGGAGTAACCCCTGAGCATCAAACTGGTGTGTCCTGAAAAACCAAAAATAAATAATAAATAAATAAATAAAAAGAATCTAGCCTTTCCTCTCTGCATTTTAAGAAGCATTTTAAAAAAATATTTACTCTTAATTTGTTATTATATCATGGTGAGTTACAAAGCTATTCCTAACTGAGTTTCTGGCATCAATGTTTTGATAGTCGTTTTCATTTAATACACTTCACCAATGCTCTGCTTTCCCTGCCTAGTATGACAGCACTGATAGAGTATCAGGCATATTACTTTGTCTCCTCTCATAGGCCTATCCTCCTCCACTTCCCTTGATAGTTTGAGTGCACCTTCTGTAACCTGTCTCCATCTCTAACCAAACTTTCTACTGAGGACCAGTTCTTAAGCTCTTATGGTGAGCTTGTTCATTTCCCACTAAATTCATTTATATTCTGATAGATAATATAAGAGATATCATTCTGTGCTCATCCTTCTCCCTCTAATTTCCCTCAGCAGGATATTCAAGTTTGGTTCACATAGCAGGGAATCCCATGGCTTCATAATTTCTTATTAGCAAATTCTACTGAGACCAAATAAATTCTATGGTTTCTCAATTTTTCTGTGATCTTCTCTTTATGCATGATTCTTTACTGCATATTTTTTACCCTTTAGACAGAACTGACATGATAGTAGATGTCTCACACTTGCAAAACCAGTCCAGCTATTTATTGACAGTGTGCTGCTTACATTTCCAGAAGCAGTGTTAAACTCTATGTTTTCATCCATGGGTACAGAGTTCCATTGGCTTACTGTACCAAACATCCATAATAGCTTGGTTTTGGCATGGTACAAATGGATTAAGTCATGGCAATAGTATTGCTTGTAGATCAATTGTGCCAAGAATTATATGGTCTAGGGGTGAGCAGAATCAATAAGCAGACTTTCTATTTTGCTTTGTAGATGATTTTCCTGAGAAGGTTGGGGGATGTGGTTAATAGCATGTGCTTAATTTTGAACTTCTTGAATGCTGGAATTAGTTTTCACCAACACAGTATGAACATGTTTCTGCTAGATTCTTTGACTACCACAATGATAGCATCTAGGAGCTATTGTCCATCAGAAAAGAGTGAAAGTTTCTGCTATTCTACCATCTGGCTTATGGGATTCTTTACCTCAAGTTTTAACTTTGTACCTATTTTAAAGTTCTCTTTTATGTTGTATTTGTTTGTTTGTTTATAGGCCACACCCTATGATGCTCAGCGGTTACTCCTGGCTATGCGCTCAGTAATTGCTCCTGGCTTGGGGGACCATATGGGACGCCAGGGGTTGAGCCGCAGTCCATCCTAGGCTAGCTTGGACAAGTCAGATGCCTTACCCCTGTGCCACTTTTGGCTCCTAAAGTTTTCTTGACACATTGCATTTTTTTATACTTACTAAGAAAAATGTACAGCAACACATGTCCAGAAATGTGAAGTTGAAAATAAGAAAGAAGTTTATAAAAGATTTGCATATAATGTATATACATTTAAAAACAAACATACAATGTAGTCTTAGATCCCATTACTTACTAATGCATCTGGGAGGAGGGTCCCAACCATTCTCTGTGCATGTCATAAAGCTCTCTCCATTTGGTAGACTATAGCCAGGATAGCACTCAACGTTTATAGATTGGCCTTTTTGATACGTTTTGGAAAACAACGGATATTTTCCATTTTCCAAGTAATTAAAAACACATTTTCCTAATGGTAATAAAATAAAAATTAAAAACTTCAAACTGTTATTAGCTGAAAAATCATAAGCTAAAGAAAATTTAATGCTACTAACCAATGTTTTTTTAAAGTTAAACAAAATATTTTTAATGTTGTTTATTAGGTTTTATAGTGAAATAAGTATAAAACATACATTTATAAAGTTTCTATTACTACATATCCTAAGTTTTTATCTCAAAAGACATCATAGTAAGATTGAATTTTCATCTCAAAATGCATCATCATAAGAATTAATTTGCCCTCCAGTTTAAAAACCTTGGTTCTTCGATCTGGGGAATTTGTCTAAAAGAGTGCAATTCACACTTGGCATGGATTGGTTCAAGGTTCTATTCTCTGTCTTGCATGGCTTAGTGTAGCCTTGGTAGCACCCTCAACACTCTGGGCAGATAATTCCTAACCTATCATCACATCATCCACATCAGTGTTCATTTCTTGGTCTTATTATTACACACACAGTTTTAGTATGTTTACTCACTGCGGCAAAGTTCTGTTGGCATTGGCTCCCATCCTGATTGTGTGCATTTAATGCTGCCAAAGTAACTGTTCGAATGAGTCACATAGTCTTGCTGACAGTAATAGTAGAATGATTTTCCTACGGGTGCTGGAAAGTATGGCTTGTATCTACTTCCATCATATAGGGCTCCATGTGGTATTTTTGGGAAGACACAAGGCTTGACTTGAAATGAAAAAAGAAGCATATGTAAATAGTTTTAATTTAATATTTAATAGTTATAAAACTTTTTAAATGTAATCATAATTTAAATAAATTTAATCAAAAAATTTATACTTATTTTATTGGAATCAAGTGCAAAAATGTTATAAAATATAGTTGATTGAGGAATTTCAAGGTAAAGCTCATTCATTATCTTTGGTATTGGAATATGTTTGAATGGTAATTCTCATGCCTTTCATGTTGAGAGCCTTTGATCCAAAGATAACACAAATATACAAATATACAAACACATATATGTATATATCATTAGACATTCAGAATCTTATTAGATATATGATATATAAACTTACCTATAACCTCTTAAAGCAGAAAACTAAGCATACATATTTGACAAATCCATTTAGACCTAACCCCATGTTGATTGAGTGGTGATAGTGGTTTTTCACTCATATGTATTTTTTCTTTTGTCCTCTGAAATCATAGGCCTGCCTCTTCTTTGAAGACAAAAAAGTAGGCGATAGAGTTTGTTTTTCATACTAAAATGTCTTATGTAATTTTTATGATTTGGAGGTACACCATAAAACATAAAGAAAAATGATAGAACATATAGCCCAGCAAATAACATTTCGTGGGTAAGAGAAATAGTACAATGGATAAAATATTTGCCTGCACATGTTTGACCACTTTTGATTGAGGGATCTCATATGGTTCCCTTAGGAATAATTGCTGAGTAAGGGAAAGCATAGAGTCAGAAGTATCATCAGGTGTGGCCCAAGAACAAAAAAGAAAGAGAAAAAAATCTGTTAAAAATCTGTCAAAAATTGTTATTTGGCTGAGGTTTTGGGAGAATGGTGAAGAGGGTGTTTTAAGTCATACCCATCAATGCTCTGGACTTAATCCTGGTTCTGTGCTCAGGGATCATCAGTACAGTGCTCAGAGGCCATATGCAGTGCTGGACACTGACCAAGGAAAACTGCATCTTAGGCAAGAATGTAAAGACTTAAGAATTATTCTTAAGAATCTTTTAGACAGTCTCTAGTTCAAAGTACTAATTCTGAATATTCAAATATATAAGATGATGGTAAATACATCATTATTATTATAATTGAGAAAGTAGTACTTTTTGGATACATATTAACAAGCTAAACACATTATCATTAAACAAATTGAGTTATTCATATATTCAGAATTATGCTAACTATTTAAGAATGCTAGAGAACTCTTCAAATACCATTTTGAGTGAGGGACCAAACATAACTGAGATCAGGGGCTACTCATGGACTAGTTCTTAGGTGGCCATAAAGTACAAGAAATAACCTTGGAGCCCCTTATATGCAAAGCATGTGCTCCAGCCCTTGAGCTATGTCCCTGGTAAAGTCGATAATAGTTATAAGCTGTATCTCCTTTACAAATAATTTTTTTAAAAATTGGCACGTGAGCAATAACACAATGGGTTAGGCAGTTGCCTGACTATATGGTTATCTAGTGTTTTATCTCTGCATCTCATATGAAATGTCCATCGAACACAGAACACCTCCAGATATGGCCAATAAACCAAAAATGTTATTGCCATTTTTCTTTTTTTTTTTT
>PVKC010004144.1:0-36534 GCA_004027635.1 Crocidura indochinensis | reverse complement strand
CCCCCCCCAAAAAAAAGAAACGTAAGTATTCTAATAGACCCAAATAACCATCCACTCTATCATTCAATATAAATTCAATAATAAATCAATTATATGAGACCAGGGTTTCTTATGTTTTTTCCACTCATGACCTGAGAAATTCAACCTGAGTAGTGTTTCCAGAATCAATTCAAATTCACAATGCAGATGACTTTTTAATTATTGTTGGTTGTTACACAATCAGAAATATTTTGCAAATACTAAAATTCCCATAACCCCCACATTTGTTTATATGACTCCATGCAAGAGTTTGACTCATGGCATAAGAAGATGGGCATGAAATAATTTGATTTAAGGTGACTGAAGAAAAGTACCTGTTAGCAGATATGATCATCAATGCAAAAAATAACAGTTGGAATTATTCTGGCACCTGATCTGATTTGGAAGCAGCACTCATAATTATTCTATAACTCAAGCTCACTTCACACAATGATTTTAAATAGGCTCTGTTAGGTCTCCAATAAAGAACTAGCAAGGTTGGAAGGACTTGATCTTTGTGCTGTTCCCTGTAATACTGTGTTCCTCAGTCACATGAAGAACTCTCAAATTCCTTGTGAATTATTTTTTGATCTATGAGATTGTTCTGAACATTAGAAGGCATAGAATAAATTACCTTAATGTTATTTTTGTGCTTTCACCAAATTTATAAATGGGAGCGATATTGTTTTGCCATGGAAAGTATTGTATCTGTAGGTAGAAGGTATCGTATTTGCCAGTGTATAGGACGACTTTTGAAACAAAAAAAAGTCAACCGAAAATCGGAGTCATCTTATACGCCGAGTATATCCCGAAAAACATCTCAATATGCCGCTAAAAAAAATCATCTGGATATTGTCACGAAACGAATTTTCCAACTCAATCCTGCACCAACCACTGCAAGGCTGCTCGAATCGCCTCTCTAACTCAGCCAATCCAAGCAGGCTTTTGATGCATGCAAATTTGTCAATGTTCTATACCCGAATCTACACTGTCAAAAGCCTGTTCAAATGGGTCAGAGTCAGAGAGGAAGTCTATTACAGTATACCCTTTGAACCTTTGCTTGTTGTGATTGGCTCACTGTGGTACATACAGTTGCAACACAGTAACGTTCTGTCTTATACACCAAATATAGGCCTAAACCTATGTTTTAACTGTAAAATTAGGGGGCCGTCTTATATGATCTGTTGTCTTATAAGTCAGCAAATACGGTATATAGCTGAGCTTTCAAAATAGAATCAGAAGCTTTCTTGGTTAGAAAGAGAAAAAAACCTTAACAAATCAAGCCAGAAAACTGAGTACAATGTAATGGAAAACCCAGGAAATGAATAGAAATCCTATATCCACAACCTGATCAGATAATAATGTGTGACACTAAAAATTTTCTCTTGTGATTATGAATGCTTAATACCCAGAACATTGGCTAGTTTTAGAGCTGCTGTCCCCAAGAATGTGTTCAAAGCCCTCTTTATGTCCTTATTCCTGAGACTGTAGATGAAGGGATTCATCATGGGCATGACAACTGTGTACATCACAGAGGCAATGGCACTGGGGTGTGAGTCTTTGGAAACAGCAGAGCTCAGATACACACCAACAGCTGTACAGTAGGACAAGGAGACAACAGAGAGATGAGAGACACAGGTGGAAAATGCCTTATACTTTCCTTTAGCTGAAGAGATTCCACGAATGGAGGCAACAATCTTAGTATAAGAATACAAGATCCCTGTGAGGGGAACAGCTCCTGCCATCCCAGCTCCAAAGTACATGACCATACTGTTAATAAAGGTGTCAGAACAGGCACGTTCTATCACCTGATTGAGTTCACAGAAAAAGTGGGGGATTTCCAGGTCTATACAGAAAGAGAGACGTAACACCATGAGGGTGTGTAACAAGGAATGAAGAGCGCTTATAATCCAAGACACCAGAAGTAGGGTTCCACAGAACCTGGGGTTCATGATGACAGTGTAATGCAGGGGATGACAAATGGCTACAAAACGGTCATAGGCCATTATAGACAGAATACTGTTGTCCATCCCTAAAAAGAGTATGAAAAAGTACAACTGACTGAGGCAGCCTTGATAGGTGATAACTCTACTCTGTGTCTGTATATTGAATAGTATCTTGGGAATGGTGGTTGAAGTGAAGCTTATGTCAACGAAGGATAAATTGGAGAGGAAGAAATACATGGGTGTATGGAGATGGGAGTCGGAAATGGTGGTCAGGATGATGAGCAGGTTTCCAAAAATTGTGATCAAGTACATGGAGAGGAAAAATCCAAATGTGAGGGGCTGTAGTTCTGGATCCTTTGATAACCCCAAAAGAAAAAATTCTATAGTTTTTGTATCATTGTCTACTACCATGGGGTGATTCTTACAACTAGAAATGAAAAAAAAAAAGACTGGGATTAAATTTTATACAAATGAACATTTCACAGAAACTAAAACTTTACCATTTATTTGTTGCAATTAAAAATAAATTTTTATTTCTTATGTGATCTAAATTCTTTTAAGATTTTTTCTCCCATGAGGTCATACATATATTAGTTTATTGATACATTTCTTCACACATTTTAGAGCTTGTTGCATACTAAAATCCAACTCTTTTCTAGGCAAGATAACAGGGAGTTACTATTTTTAAGTGATAAAAGTTCCTATTTCCAAATCATATAGAGGAATGTAAAGAAATAAAAATTTGATGCCTGAAATTCAAATGATATCAGACATTATGGAAAAAGAGTGGATGCATAAAAGAATATATGATAGTGCCACTTTTTAAATAGCAAATTCTGGAAGACCCATGAAAAGTTGTCATCTGTTTAGAGACACCAAGGAATTACTAGCAAGTACATGAAATTATCTGGACTAGTATGTGCTCTGTTGAGCAAAAATGAGAACATTTAGCTCTCCCTAGGTATATATGAATAAATAGAAAGACCCTGTAGAGTGAGTTTCAAGAAAGCATGATGAGAGGTTGCTGAGAAGGTTTAAGCCTGACTATTCCTGATATAGCTATTATTACTTCAAGTCAAGACTCTATCACTCATTGATTATTGGACCTTTAAATTCATTGTCTAGGGATTAGGTGAATAAAATTGGGTTCCCTATTTACTTCCATCTATTGAATAAACACTGGAATTTGTATTTATGAACTTATTTTGAAAGAGTTAAGATCTCAGATACCTATTAATTTACAGTGAGTGTGTTGATTTTTTCAACATCAAATTCCATTGTGGCTTCCTGAATATATCAAGATCTATAGTCAATCCCTTTATACACTGATTTCTCTCTGTTTGGGCTGTAGCTGTAGACAGCTTGGAATATTCCACCTTCTCTCCATCTTCAAAGCCTTACCTGTTATCCACAATGATTGAGCACATTATTCCTGAATATGTTCTTTCTTTTTTTTTCTTTTTTTAGGAGAGTTCAGAGGGAAAGGAGACAAGAGATTAGAGAGGAGACAGGAGAGGTCAGAGGGAAGAAAGAGGAAACAAGTGGTCAGAATAAGGAGACAGAAGAGGTCAGAGGGATGGGAGAGAAAGCAAGTGAGGTCAGAATGGGAATACAGGAGAGGTCAGAGGGAAGAGACTAAACTCAGAAGGAAGAGACAGGAGAAGTCAGAGGGAAGAGAGAGGAATCAGGAGAGGTCAGAATGTTGAGGCAGGAGAGGTCAGAGGGAAGAGACTAAAGTCAGAAGGTAGAGACAGGAGAGTTCAGAGGGAAGAGAGAGGAAACAGGAGGGGTCAGAATGTTGAGGCAGGAGAGGTCAGAGAGAAGGGAGAGGAAACAGGTGAAGCCAGAATGGGGAGGCAGGAGAGGTCAGAGGGAAGAGACTGAAGTCAGAGGGAGGGAGGAAACAGGGAGGTCAGAGGGAAGAGAGAGGAAACAGGTGAGGTCAGAATGGGGAGACAGGAGAGGTCAGAGAGAAGGGAGAGGAAACAGGTGAAGTCAGAATGGGGAGGCAGGAGAGGTCAGAGGGAAGATACTGAAGTCAGAGAAAGGGAGGAGACAAGAGAGGTCAGAGAGAGGAGAGAGAAGAAAAGGTCAAAGGCAGGAGACAGGAGAGGTCAGACGGAAGGGACCTGAATATTTTCTTAAACATTCCATTGAAAAGAGACATTTTGTTCATAATTTAAAAATAGAAATATGACTATGTCATTTGAATTAAGTAGCATCTCTTCCGTTTCCTGTAGACTGTGATGCATGGAATAATAATATGCCCACAGTCTGCATCACTGAAACTCCAAACTTAGTAACAAACAAAGTAACATTTTGCATGACAAGTTGATAGAATTGGGCCTGGAGTGGTGCCCTAGAGGTAGGGCATTTTTCTTGTACGTGGCTGACCTAGGACGGACCTCTGTTCGATCCCCAGCATCCCTTATAGTACCCCAAGCCAGGAGCAATTTCTGAGTGCATAGCCAGGAGTCCCGAGTGTCACTGGGTGTGACAAACAAAACAAAACAAAACAAAAAAAGAATTGATAGAATGGATTCTCAAAGTAATTGCTAGTGAAAAATAAACCCAAAGAAGCTGGGTTATTATAAAATAGAAGATATATTAAAAATATACTTCCAAATTCTCAGTTTGGGACCCATTCAAGTACAGAGTATGGTTTTGACAATTGCAATAAAATAACAAACTTCAAATGAAATTATTGGAGCTTATAATACATAGTGGACCACATGCAAAATATTTTTTCTGATTTGTTTATTTCTGTGTGCATATTTATTAGTAGGGATATATATGCTTGCCTATGCACAAACACACACACATGCACAACATATCTAGATCACAAAGTAAAAGTCACTTCTTTTGGAAATAGAGAAACAATAGTTTGATTTGGCAGGAGCTAAGTAATAATGATGGTAATGGCTAGAAATTGCCGGGAAACTCCTTTGGGCCACTGTAAGTTCCCTACAGATTTCACCCTTTTCCTTAACATTAAAAATATCCTTAGAATTCTTACTACTTTTTCAAGATATTCTTGGTAATAGTCACTGGAAAATGTCAAATTATAATTATAAAGAATCTAAGTTAGAGAAGTGTGTGGAGAGGCAAAATAATGAGTATATATTCAAGAGAGAGCACTGGTGTCTCCACTAGCGACTCCACTGGCAAACAAACAAGCATATAACATGGGCTTGAAGAAATAAGTTGATTGTTTGCAACATCTGCCTACCATGCTCACAGTGAAGTTGCCTGGAGAGAGGGGAATATAGGGGCGACTCAGAGGATCCTCTTGTTTGTATTGGTCTCAGGCTGGGACACTCTAGGGAGTTCTGTTATTACTCTTTTAATTTAAACAAGGAAAGTAGAGATTTTAAGCGCAGAAGGGAAGGAAAAAGGAAAAATTACAAGATAGTCTCTACTGAGCAGCTCCCTGATGGTTTCTAGGCAGCTCAGCTAGAGAAGGCAGGTGACTCATGGAAGTTCCTGTGCTTACATTCACCTTCTTTGAGCTAGTTGACTCCCTGATGTGGGCCATCAAGACTAAATTAACTCATGGAGCTCTCAGGCAGTCAGGGCTTCTTCCTCATTCAAGAAATCAGAGGGGCTAAAGTGATAATACAGCAGCTGACCAGGTTTGATCGCTGGCATTCTATATGATCCTAAGAGCCCTGCCAGGAGTGATTCCTATGTGTGGAATCAGGAGTACCCCTTGAGTATCACCAAGTTTGCCTTCCAAATTTTTAAAATTAAAAATAAATGAGAATTTAAAAGAGAATGACTTTCTGCTGCAGATAAACAGAATGTGCAAAGAGACATGGGCACACAGCAGAGACAGGTAGTGAACAGGGTGCTAAGGTTATTTCCCAAAGAACTTCAAAAATATCCCAGTTGAAAGTTTTCACTCTGCCCATACTTCTCAGAGATTTCCCCAAAGGATTTACTCTCTTTACCTAATCTCCTGATTGCAAAACTAAAATATATTCTATAGGGCCAGAACCATAGCACATTGATAGGGCATTTGCCTTGCAAGCAGCTAACCCAGGATGGTCCCACGTTCAATTCCTGGCATCCTATATTATCCCCTGAGCTTGCCAGGAGTGATTTCTGAGTGTAGAGCCAGGAGTAAGCAATGAGTTATGCTGAAGAACTTTAACATTGTAAAATAAAAATCCACGAGTGGTGATAGCACCCCATTCGCTGTTTCTGACTCCTTAAGTGGAAAGGTCTGATGAAGCAGGGCAATGTCAGAGAAATGCACCAAGCAGTCAAGAAAATATTCATTGGAGTCAGTCTGCTTTTCACATCATGGCTTCTCTCTGACATATGCTCCCTCTGTACAAGCCAAAAGCCAGAGCTGCTTTCTTTATTCAAACCAATTCCCAGTACGAGGATGGGGAAGGTAAAAACACAAAGGTAATTATTTAGTGGTCTTATATGTATAAAATGAATAGTTACCAGGAAGAGAAATTTAGGGGAACACCTTTGTTTAGTGATGTACCTGTCTCACCTTACAGAATATGCTCTAAATGACTGCTTCTGTTTTAACTATCAGTTCAATATCAACCATCAGTTCAACATATTAGTAGTCAACATTAACAACACTTGGTTTAATATATTAGATACATTAGTCAAGAAAACTGGCTGATCAAATCTTGTCTAGTCTAGTTTTGCTTTCAGGAGATCTGAGGTCTTTCTGTTGTTTTTTCTTTGGTTTTGGGGCCACACCTGGCAGTGCTCAGAGGTAACTCCTAGTTCTCTGCGCAGAAACCACTCTGGAAGGCTCAGGGACCCATATGTTGTTCCAAGAATTGAACCCCGGTCGACAGTGTGCAAAGCTAATGCCCTATCCGATGTGCTAACACTCTAGCACCTCATTCTATTCTATTTAAGTAAGAAAGAGAAGAATCTTTTCTGGAGAACTTTCTGGATCCTCAGGCTGACCTGAACTCTGAGAGGATACTTGCGTGTAAGTCCAAATTTCTCTTGGATGATGAGTACTGGAGATTTCAATACATTGTTTGAAAGGATATCAGAAAGAGATGAGACATCTGTCTGTGTTACTCTGAGAAGTCCCAAGTCATCGACCATGTCCTGTCCAGCTCCAAGTGATATTGTCTGGGGGTGCATTTAACGCAGCCTTTAAAGCTCCCTTTGCTCATTAGCCACTGTTCCATCATAACACTTACCTCTGAGAAATTGTTTCCCTGTGGATTATTCCTCTAATTATGAAGAACCCCTTCCTGAAAGAAACAGAGTGAAGGAGAAGGTCTCATGTGAAATAACAAGGGACAGGAGCCAAAAGGACTCAGGTGCATTGGAAGTGTTAAGAAAGAACAGAATTAACTAGCCAAGCCATGTAGTCAACAAAAATGAACTCATGAGTCCCAAACTTTAACAACCAAAATTGTGCCTATTATGATGGCAGGCTGGACTGGGTGTTGATGGCATGGGATGAACTCTAAGAACATTGGTGGAGGGAAATTGCTGCTGCTGGTGGGATTGGTGCTAAGACATTGTGAGCCTAAAACTCAACTGTGAATATCTTTGTAAATCACAATGCTTTAAATAAAAACAATTTTAAAAATAAATATTCCTTACAAAACTTTCAATTGGAAAATTCTGTGACTTCTCCATTTTCAAGAAAAAAAGCTAGTCTTTAATCCTGTGCTTTATGAACTGTATTCTACCATTGAAAAGAGCATTAGTTTTTTCTCAATCTGAAATTATTTTCTTCAAATCCAAAACTAAACATTCTTTTTTCATTTCATGTCCTCCAAATCAGCAGCATGTGGTGTGTGTGCTTATATAATACCAGAAAGTCATTACTCCACTCTGTATAAATAAGACACGTAGGCCTTTACACAATGCCCGAAGTACTGTACTCTTGAGTTAATATTGCAATTGCCTATTCATAATAACTAAATAAATAATGAATAATAACTAAAAATAACCTAGGGGAACTCAGACTGGGTACATCAAGAGAAACTGTCATTTAGGCCTTAATATTTATGAAGTTCTTCATAATATGGTACATTTAGAACTTATCATGTACAATGGGCTGAACTTTGGATTCTATATTGATAGTTTCATTTGAATCTAAAAAGTCTGTTTTCTGATTTATGTTCTATTAAGAGGCCATAACACATGCCAGCTCAGAAATCAATTATATTTGATGGAAACTTTATCATTAATTTCTAGTAATCATGCTAAAGTACAGTAGCTATAAACCAAGGATGATTTTGTTTGTAGAGAATACTTCAGAAAGATGAAGAAACTATAGATTGTCAAGTCTGGGAATATAGTATTAGTACCAAGTAGTCTCAGACAAAAAATAGTATCAAGGGGAAATATCAGTAATGTCCAGACTGAGAAACACTATCCTAGAAAGGGTTACAAGAGATTCAAATTGGCCTGATGAATATCTAAAAGTAGCAGTCCTAATGGTGCTTTCTGTAATTGGAAATTAAATCAAAAGGACCTTTCATGATGAGAGAAACTAAACAAAAAATTCTAAACAGAAAGCATTAAGTTAAATAATACATAGTTAAATTTAAAAGAATCGTGGGAGACTCAACAACAATATGTTTGAGGATTTAAAGAATGAATTTGATGATAAGGTAGAGGAAACCATTTAAAAAGATGAAGAACATATAACAGATTTATAGGACTAGGTACAGTACTTGCATCAGAGGGATCTTAGAAGAAACACAAAATAATAAAATGAAAGAACTATTAGCAGAATAAATGATAGTTTTGATGTTTGCCATTCTGAGGGAGGGCAAATGTACCCAGAACCACGCATCTCAGAGTTTCAATAAAATAAATCCAAACACACACACAAATATAGTTATCATTAAGATGAAAGAGTCAAAGATAGAAATAACTCTTCAAAAACAGAAAGAGAACATGACATATTTACATAAAGAAACCCCTTTAAGGTTCACAATGCATTTACCAAATGAAATTCTGCAGAGCAAAAGAGAATGGTGTGATATACCCAAAATATTGAAAGACTGCACAAGATTTCTCTATCCAACTTAGTTATCACTCAAGTTCAAAGGAACAATATACAGTAATGCTATTCAGGCACATGATTATTAAAGATATTAATAATCACTAAGCCAACTCTGTGAAAAAATAAAACAATCTATAATGTGAAAAAATCCCCAAGTGTATATAATAAGATTTATTTATGAGAACCACAACATTTGGGGCCGGAGGAGTGGTGGCGCAAGCAGTAAGGTGTCTGCTTTTTGCGCACTAGCCTAGGACCGACCGCGGTTCAATCCCTTGGTATCTGATATGGTCTCCAAACCCAGGAGCTATTTCCAAGCGCATAGCCAGAAGTAACCCCTGAGCATCATCTGGTGTGTTGGAAAAACAAACAAAAAACCCCTAAAAAACAAACAAAAAGAACCACAAAATTTGGAAAGTGGCATATTCATAATGGAGTTATCTGAACTGGGGTGACATTTAGTAATTTATGGAAAGAAGTTGACATTGGCTGTGGAATTGGTGCTGAAACGTGTCTAAAAGTTAACTGTGAATAATTTTGTAGATTACAGTGCTTTAAATAGTATATTTAAAAAAAGACAGGATATAAATTGATATGTCTAGATGCAAACCTTTCAGTAATCTGAAGACAGAACTTTAAAAAACAAACAATAAAATGTCAAATGTAAGCTGATGAGTACCACAATAGACAAATATCAAAGGACAGGAAAAAGAAAAATATAAAATAGGATAAAAATAAAGAATCAAAGACAATGTTTAAAAATTAAAACCAAAATGTGGGGTGGAATGGTGGTGCAAGTGCTAGGGTGTTTGCCTTGCACTCGCTAACCTAGGATGGAACACAGTTCTATGGCATCCCATATGGTCCCCCAAGCCAGAAGCACCAGGAATCAAGTTTTAAAAATGTGTCTACTAAAGAGTTGCACTGATGGGGATTAGGGTGGGATGTAGCCTAGGGGTATTGGTAGAGGAATATTGAAACAGGTGGTGAGGTTGGAGATGGAATATTAATGCCTGAAATGTCTAGTGACAGCTTTTTAAATACCTATATTTTTAAAATAAATAAAATGAAAATTGTCTTGAACACTGTTGGCTTCAGAGAAGAAAAGAAAGTGAGTAGGAGAAGAGAAACACAAAAGTTTATATTCTCTTTGATACTTCAAAGAGATCTGAAAAATTAATATAGCTGTTTAGATTGAGCAGGTGACCAATGAACTGTTCTTTAAAGATATCTATTGCCAGAGACCAGACCCTAAAATGGAATCCAGCAGGACAAGCCAGTCTTGTGTGGCCTGAGTACATAACCTAAGGCATTGGCTATTGCCCAAGCCCCAGAGCCCAAAGAAATACCACAATGTCCTATCAGTCAAACATTCCAGGAAGCTTGTGACATCTTTGAAGCTTCATTAGCCTTGAGTTTAGAGTAAAACTGTTCCTGTGTTTCTGATGTAAAGATAGCATGTAAAGATAGCATGTAAAGATTAATCACAAGATACTCTCTGTAAAGTTGTCTGTAGTGCAACCTGTTCCATCCTGCCTTCTCTCCACCCTCTGTAAAATTGTGCTTAAAAGGAGCCTGTACAGCTCAATAAAATTCGGACCTTGACAAACCTCCATTCTTGGTCCCCTTCTACCCTCCCCATTCTCTCCCAGGTTGAATCCACTCTGCACCCACGAATGACTGAGTCCCGCGGGTTGGAGAAATCTATATTAATTTTCTAATGATTTTTTATCCACAGAAACAAGTTCAGAGTGTATTTGGAAACCATGGCCTCTCACTCCAGTGTGCACTGTACATATGTCTTAATTTTAGTATGTCTATATTAAGTCTTTAATTTTTTTCACAATGGTTCTTGGAGATATAGTTAGGTCTCTCTAGTCTCACATTATAGTGTTATATTATTTTAGACTCCAAATACATTGCTCATTATGATAATGGATTTACAAATATTCTAATTTATTAATATTATGAATTTGATTATGCCTGCTAATATGTTCTAATGTTTATGTCCAAAGATAACTCTAGAATAGGCTTAAACTTAGCTATAGTGCTCATTCATTGAGTATGTTTATGCAATTCATTTTCGATTCAAGCTAAGTTAAAATTATATCATACTGTCCATATTGCCAGTTTGCTTTCAGGAAAGGAACTAGGGTGCTGAAGATCCATTAGACAATACTTATGGTGTAGACTTCTTTAACAGTCCTCTCTACCATATTACTTAGTATTCTAGATTTAATATTTGTAATACTGTAGAATTAAACCAGGAAAGCTGTTTTCAGCTTTACCCTACTCAATCATTATTTGCCAAGGAATTGGAAAACCTTTCCATCTGACCTGTCACCATTTTTAGAGCACCCCACCCGTGTCACCTGGGTCAGTTTTTCAACTGCAACCTATAGATTGATCTTCGTTGTCTGTCTCTGTGTGTCTGCGACTGTGTGTTTGCTTTTCATTTCTGTCTGTCTAATGTCCATCTGTATTGTACATAATGCCTGTGTTGTATGTAGTTTTTTCCTTGTTATATATAATACTATTTCCCCCTCCCCTGCTTACAACTTTACAAATTCTTTTTTATCACTTTGTTCTCTCACCCCAGATTTGTAATTTCTCCTTACTTAATCCCTTTTACCCTCAGTTCTTAACTAATCAGGAACCAGATATTTCCTCCACCTCAAACTGCTTCCAGCTAGCTCACAAAGCTAAAGGACAACCTCTCAAACCCACCTTTCCTTGGCCTGACAAGAAGCCGCCACTGCCATTTCTGCCTATTTCCTCTCAGCATCCCTTTTCCCCCAATTTCCCTTTGCTGTGGATACAGCTTTTGAGAGACTCTTGGCTCAAGGACATTTCCTGATACAAGGTTGCTGTGAACCTTCTTATTTTCAGACCCACAAGACCACATCGCAGGCTGAAAATTTTATGCCCCCCAGATTATTTCAAAAGACTTAAAGGGATATGTATTTTCCTTAATAGGTATAATTCTTATTGTGTATATTCTTATGCAATTTTATCAACCCTGTTTTTGGAATTGTTTAATATAAAATTCTAGTAGATAAGTTTCTCTTTGATTCTGATTTCATGTTAGAACTAAATAATGGAAATTGTTTGGTTTGTTATTTTTTCAATAATTTATTTTATTTAAACACCTTGATACATACATGATTGGGTTTAGTTTTCAGTCATGTAGAGTACACCACCCAGCACCAGTGCAACATTCCCATCACCAATGTCCCAAATCTCCCACCTCCCCACCCAACCCTGCCTGTACTCTAGACAGGCTTTTCATTTCCCTCATACATTCTCATTATTAGGAAAGTTCAGAATGTAGTTATTTCTCTAACTAAACTCATAACTTTTTGTGGTGAGCTTCATGATGTGAGATGGAATTTCCAGCTCTATTCTCTTTTGTGTCTGAAAATTATTATTGCAAGAATGTCTTTCATTTTTCTTAAAGCCCATAGATGAGTGAGACCATTCTGTGTTTCTCTCTCTCTGACTTATTTCACTCAGCATAATAGATTTCATGTACATCCATGTATAGGAAAATTTCATGACTTCATATCTCCTGACAGCTGCATAATATTCCATTGTGTATATGTACCACAGTTTCTTTAGTCATTCATCTGTTGAAGGACATCTTGGTTGTTTCCAGAGTCTTGCTATGGTAAATAGTGCTGCGATGAATATAGGTGTGTGAAAGGGATTTTTGTATTGTATTTTTGTGTTCCTAGGGTATATTCCTAGGAATGGTATAGATGGATCATATGGGAGCATGATTTTCAGTTTTTGGCGGAATCTCCATATCGCTTTCCATAAAGGTTGGACTAGACAGCATTCTCACCAGCAGTGGATAAGAGTTCCTTTCTCTCCACATCCCCGCCAACACTGTTTGTTTTCGTTCTTTGTGATGTGTACCAATCTCTGTGGTGTGAGGTGGTACTTCATAGTTGTTTTGATTTGCATCTCTCTGATAATTAGTGATGGGTAGTATTTTTTCTTGTGTCTTTTGGCCATTTGTATTTCTTCTTTGTCAAAGTGTCTGTCCATTTCTTCTTCCCATTTTTTAATGGGATTAGATGTTTTTTTCTTGTGAAGTTGTGTCAGTGTCTTGTATATTTTGAAGATTAGCCCCTTATCTGATGGATATTGGGTGAACAGTTTCTCCCACTCAGTGGGTGGCTCTTGTATCCTGGGCGCTATTTCCTTTGAGGTGCAGAAGCTTCTCAGCTTAATATATTCCCATCTGTTAATCTCTGCTTTCACTTGCTTGGAGAGTGCACTTTCCTCCTTGATTATACCTGTAGTCTCAATGTCCTGGAGTGTTTTGCCTACATGTTGTTCTATATATCTTACGGTTTTGGGTGTGATATCGAAGTCTTTAATCCATTTGGATTTTACCTTCGTACATGATATTAGTTGGGATTCTAAGTTCAATTTTTTGCAAGTGACTAGCCAGTTGTACCAACACCACTTGTTGAAGAAACTTTCTTTGCTCCATTTAGGATATCTTGCTCCTTTATCAAAAATTAGGTAGTTGTATGTCTGGGGAACATTCTCTGAGTATTCAAGCCTATTCCACTGATCTTAGGGTCTGTCTTGATTCCAATACCATGCTGTTTTGATAACTATTGCTTTGCAGTAAAGTTTAAAGTTGGGGAATGTAATTCCTCCCATGTTCTTTTTCCCAATGATTGCTTTAGCTCTGGGGTGTTTATTGTTCCAAATGAATTTCAAAAATGCCTGATCCACTTCTTTGAAGAATGTCACAGGTATCTTTAGAGGGATCGCATTAAATCTTTATAATGTCTTGGGGATTATTGCCATTTTGATGATGTTAATCCTGCCAATCTATGAACATGGTATGTGTTTCAATTTCCGCGTGTCCTCTCTTATTTCTTGGAGCTGATTTTTATAGTTTTCTTTGTATAGGTCCTTCACATATTTATTCAAGTTGATTCCAAGATATTTGAGTTTGTGTGGTACTATTATGAATGGGGTTATTTTCTTAATGTCCATTTCTTCCTTAGTACTACGGTGTATAGAAAGGCCATTGATTTTTGTGTGTTAATTTTGTAGCCTGCTACCTTGCTATATGAGTCTATACATTCTAGAAGCTTTTTGGTAGAGTTTTTAGGGTTTTCTAAGTAAAGTATCATGTCATCTGCAAACAGCAAGAGATTGACTGCTTCCTTTCCTATCTCTCCTTATAGAGAGTACTTCCAGGGCTATGTTGAATAGGAGTGGTGAGAGAGGACAGACTTGTCTTGTGCCAGAATTTAGAGGGAAGGCTCTTAGTTTTTCTCCATTGAGGATAATATTTGCCACTGGCTTGTGGTAGATGACCTTAATTATATTGAAAAAGATTCTTTTCATTCCCATCTTGCTGAGTATTTTGATCAAGAATGGGTGTTGGACCTTATCAAATGCTTTCTCTGCGTCTATTGATATGATCATGTGATTTTTATTTTTCTTGTTGTTGGTGTTGTGTATTATGTTGATAGATTTACGGATATTAAACCATCCTTGCATTACTGGAATGAAACCTACTTGGTCATACTGAATGATCTTCTTAATGAGGCATTGAATCCTATTTGCCAGGATTTTATTGAGGATCTTTGCTTCTACATTCATCAACGATATTGGTTTGTAATTTTCTTTTTTCTGTAGCATCTCCGTCTGGTTTAGGTATCAAGTTGATGTTGGCTTCATAAAAGGTATTTGGAAGTGTTTTCGTTTTTTCGATTTCATGAAAGAGTCTTGCCAGGATTGGTAGTAGTTCCTCTTGGAAAGTTTGAAAGAATTCATTAGTTAATCCATCTGGGCCTGGAATTTTGTTTTTGGGCAGACATTTGTTTACCATTTTAATTTCATTAATAGTGATGGGGGTGTTTAGATATGCTACGTACTCTTCATTCAAATGTGGAAGATTATAAGAGTACAAGAATTTATCCATTTCTTCCAGGTTCTCATTTTTAGTGGCATAGAGTTTCTCAATATAGTTTCTGATTACCCTTTGAATTTCTGCCATATCAGTAGTGATCTCTCCTTTTTCATTCCTAATATGAGTTATCAAGTTTCTCTCTGTCTTTTTCTTTGTGAGTTTTGCCAATGGTCTATCAATCTTGTTTATTTTTTCAAGGAACCAACTTCTGCTTTCGTTGATCTTTCGGATTGTTTTTTGGGTTTCCACTTCGTTGATTTCTGCTATCAGCTTTGTTATTTCCTTCTGTCCCCCTATTTTTGAATCCTTTTGTTGAACACTTTCTAGTTCTATGAGCTGTGTCATTAAACTACTCAGGTAAGCCCCTTCTTCCTTCCCAATGTGTGCTTGCAAAGCTATAAATTTTCCTCTCAGTACTACTTTTGCTGTGTCCCATAAGTTCTGATAGTTTGTGTCTTTATTCTCATTTGTTTCCAGGAAAGTTTTGATTTCCTCTTTGATTTCATCTCAGCCCCACTGGTTATTCAGTATGAGGCTGTTTAACTTCCAGGTGTTAAAGATTTTCTTCTGTGTTCCTTTGGAATTCACAAATAATTTCAGGGCCTTGTGGTCAGCGAAGGTAGCATGCAAGATTTCTATCCTCTTGATACTATGGAGTTATGCTTTATGTGCCTGCATGTAGTCTATCCTGGAGAATGTCCCAAATACATTGGAGAAGAGTGTGTATCCAGGTTTCTGGGGATGGAGTATCCTATATATATATCTACTAGGCCACTTTCTTCCATTTCTCTTCTAAGGTCTAGTATATTCTTGTTGGGTTTCATCTGGTTGACCTATCCAGTGTTGACAAAGCCATGTTGAGGTCACCCACAATTATTGTGCTGTTATTGATAATATTTTTCAGATTTGTCTACAATTGTATTAATATTTTGCTGACCCCTCATTCGGTGCATATATGTTTAGGAGAGTGATTTCTTCCTGCTCTACATACCACTTGATTAATATAAAATGTCCATCTTTGTCCCTTACAACCTTCCTGAGTATAAGGTTTGCATCATCTGATATCAGTATGGCCACTCCAGCTTTTTTATAGGTGTTGTTTGCTTGGATAATTTTCCTCCAGACTTTTATTTTGAGTCTATATTTGTTCTGACTATTCAGGTGTGTTTCTTGTAGGCAGCAGAAGGTTGGATTGAGTTTGATCCATTTAGCCACACTGTGTCACTTAACTGGTCCATTGACATTAAGAGAAAGAATTGTTCTGGGATTTAATGCCATCTGTATATAGAAATTTGGTGTGTATTTTGGTCAGTCTTGTCTTAAATTAGGTCTTTCAGTTTTTCTCTCAAGACTGGTTTTGAGTCTGTAAAGTTTCTGAGCTGTTTTTTGTCTGTAAAACCATGTATTTTTCCATCAAACCAAAAAGTAAGTTTTCCTGGGTGCAATATTCTAGGTGAAGGATTCATTTCATTGAGTTATGTCACTATGTCCCACCACTGCTTTCTGGCCTTGAGTGTTTCTGGTGACAGGTCTGCTATAAATCTCAAGGATGCTCCCTTGAATGTAATTTCCTTTTTTGATCTTGCTGTTTTCAGAATTCTGTCTCTGTCTGTGGGATTCATCATTGTGACTAGGATGTGTCTTGAGGTATTTTTTCTGGGGTCTCTTTCGGTTGGTACTCTTCGGGCATGCAGGATTTGATCGAATATATTCTTTAGCTCTGTAAGTTTCTCTTTAATGATGTTCTTGACCATTGATTCTTCCTGGAAATTTTCTTCCTGGGTTTCTGGGACTCCCATGATTCTTAAGCTGTTTCTGTTGAGCTTATCATAAACTTCTATTTTCATTTGTTCCCATTCTTTGATTAATTTTTCCATTGTCTGTTCATTTGCTTTAAGTTTCTTTCCAATCTCTCCTGCTGTATGGAGTTATTTATCTCCTCTTCCACAGCACAAATTCTATTCTCAGCTTCTGTTACCCTGGCGTTGATCTTTTCCATTTTGTCATTCAATTCATTTACTGAATTTTTCAGGTCTATTATTTGACCTGTTATTTCAGTTTGGAGTTTTGTGATTTCTGTCTTCATATTTTCTTGTTCTTATTAGTGTTCTGTTCAACTCGATCCTTGGTTTCTTTGAGTTTTTTGAGCATCTTCCATATTGCTTGTCTAATCTCCTTATCTGAGAGATTGATTGGTTGGTCCGGTCGCTCATTTTCTGGTCATCAGAATTGTCATCTTCATTCTCTATGTCTGATGCTGGCTTGCGTTGTTTCCCCATTGTCACACTTGTATTGTGGGTTTTTCTACGTGTCGTGGTAGTATTCATTGGCAGAAATGCTCCTCTTGCTCTGCCTTTTATGTGTTGGTTGGCTTGCCTCCAAGGAAGGGGTGTCCTTCATGGATAAAGCCTTACACAGGATCAAATCTTAGGCCCAAGCATGCAGCAGAGAAGACAGTCTGGGGATAAATGCTGGGCTTCGGTAATCCTGCACAGTTCTTAGTGTGATTTTTTTCTTCTTGTTGCAATTGCCTTCTTTCCCTAAAAAGAGCACACAGCCACATAGAGAAGCGGACGGGACCGGACAGGAGACACACACACAGGCAACACTCACAATTTCTCATGGTCGGCCCCACTGGGCAGCACATAGATTTTCCCAGCCTGACCTCACAAACAGGGAACCTGACTTCTGCAAAGTACTGCTTATAGTCAGTTCATGTTATGAAGCAGTTTCTTGGTGTTCCTGCCTTTGAATGAGCCTCTAGAAGAGCGAGTTTTTGGAGCCTCTTTTCGGCCCACTCCCAAGAGGTTCAGGCAACAGAATAGAACAGGAGACAGACACACACAGGCAGCACTCACAATTTCTTATGGTCGGACCCCACTGGGCAGGCGTGGTTTCCTAGTTTGTTATTTTTACCCCCATATGCGCCAGTAGTATCCTGTGGCATTGTTTCTTTTTGTATAGGCACATTAAAATGGGGAGATCTTAAAAAAAATAAGGGGGGGCAGGAGCAATGGCGCAGTATAGGGTGTTTGCCTGAAATATGGCTGAGCCAGGGCAGACAGTGGTTTGATCCCTTGGTGTCTCATATGGTCCCCAGAGCCAGGAGCAATTTCTGAGTGCAGAGTCAGGAGTAACCCCTGAGCATCACCGAGAGTAGCCCAAAGCCCAATAAAATAAATAAAATGGGGAAATTTTATGCCAGGAAGAAATTCTTATATAATAGGGAAAGGAACTCAAATGTTTTATTGCAGGGGGACTTTTCACTATGAACAGGTGTCATAGTGATTTGATCTAGGCTACAGTTAATTGGATATAAGCTGTTCACCCCCAAACCTTAGATTCCATCTTTGGAACTGGCAGCATTTTCTTTCTGCACCAGCACCAGGAATCTAACTTCTATTGGGGAAGGCCCCAATGCTGCACTGGCACCAACTTGCTCCAGAGTGGGTTCATATGACATCCTGATTACTTGGAAACAGCAACAACTTGCTTTCTGATTGGGTTTATCTGCCTCTTAACCTAATAGTGAGATGAAACTAGAAGACACTTTGTGATATCCTGACTTCGGCAAAGAATCTCTACAAAAACCAATATCTAATAATTGAAGCCTGACTGAGAAAACCGAGATTCAAAAGAACTTTTTCTGAGACCATGAAAAAAGACTTTGGCATTTAACAATTTAGTATGTCCAAAGCATATATTTGTCTTATGGCAAGATGCTTCATGGGTATGGATACCTTGTTTTAGGCCAAAGGTTTGGTATTTCTATTTTCTCCAACTTTTGCTGCACCTATAAAAAAATAAAAAGTGTTCTTTTTTAAAATTGATAGGGACTCCCACCTATTTCATAGAACTTTACTAATTACTCTGTTGTACCTCATATTTTTACATTTTATATAAAATTAAGAAATAAAGAAATAAAAGGATGGGGGCCCAGGGACCAAGTGGTTTCACATGCATTGCTGGAGATAAAAAAGGAAAGAACTAAATATCCAAGCCAAAGTCAACAACAATGTAACTAAGAGACCCAAATTCTAACAATCTAAACTTTAGATGGGCCTGTTAGACTGGCAGGCCAGGGGGAAAAGGATGGTGGTATAAGATACTCTCTGGAAACTTTGGTGGAGGGAGGTTGACACTGGTGGTGGGATTGGCACTGATTCATAGTATGTCTGAAATTCAATTTTGAAGGATTTTGTAAATCACAATGATTTCAATAAATAAAAAAATTGCTTAAGATAAATTGCATAGAGACTTTTGAAATAAAGTTATTTTAATTCAAAATATAAAGTGATAAGGTCTGTTACCAATATATAAAAAATGTATTTCCAAACACACTCCCTGAATTGAATGCAATTTCTCAGATGGAACAACTTATAATATTTTATTTATTTATATATGTCCCCAAAAGAATTTTCAGAGCTCTTTTTATATCTTTGTTCCTCAAACTGTAGATAAAAGGGTTCAGCATGGGGTGACTACTGTATACATCACAGATGCCACTGCACTTGAGTGGGATCTCTGGGTATCAGAAGAACTAAGATACACTTCAATGCTTGTAAAATAAAATAAGGAGACCACTGAAAGGTGAGATGTGCAGGTGGAAAGTGCTTTATATTTCCCTTGAGCTGATGAGATTCTGCTGATGGAGGAAATAATCTTTGTATAAGAGTAAATGATACCAGAAAGAGGAATACCACCCAAAATCCCTGCTGAAAAATTCATTACCAAGATGTTCAGAAATATATCTGTACAGGCAAGTAGGACCACCTGTTTGAGTTCACAGAAAAAGTGGGGGATTTCCACATTTGTACAGAAGGACAATCTCAAAGTAACTAAACTTTCTATCAAGGAGTGCAGGAAACTTGACAACCCAGCACAAAAAAATAACAGTGCACACAGCGGGGGTTCATGATGACAGTGTAGTGAGGGGGATGGAAGATGGCTACAAAGCAGTCATATGCCATTACAGCCAATAGAAAATCATCTAGTGTTCCAAAAAGAATGAAAAAATACATCTGGGTGATGCAGCCTTTGTAGGAGATGGCTTTGCTGTGTGTCTGGAAGTTCACTAGCATCTTGGGAATGGTGGTGGAGGTGAAGAAGATGTCCACCAAGGGCGGGTTGCACAGGAAGAAGTACATGGGGGTGTGGAGGTGGGAGTCTGAGCTGACAGCCAGGATGATGAACAGGTTCCCAGGCACAGTGATCAGGTACATGGAGAGGAAAAGTCCAAAGATCAGGGGCTGCAGTTCTGGTTCCTCTGAGAATCCTAGAAGAATCAATTCCATGTATCTGGTGATGTTCTCGTGTTCCATGTGGTAGAGAGAACTATAAATGAGAAAAAGTCACAAGATTCCATTGAACATTAGAGGCAATACTCCAAATGTCATTTCAATGCTGCCTTTCATTTTGCCAGCATTGTTCTGTGTGCGCACCATGTCTCTTCTGAGAGCTTGTTAGTGATATCTAGGAAAATGATTGCTTTCTACTTTTAGCATTTTCTAATAGTGTAATATTTTATCTTTTCTCATAAATCTTATGCCTTTAAAATAATTTAATTGGGAAAGAGTTGGTTAATCTTCAAAGCAATACCCAGGAATCCCTTTAATACATTCAATTACATTTTACTTCTATTGGAATACAAGTCCTTACTCACTTTTAGTTTGGAGATCACACCTGTCATGCTCAGGAATTATTTTTGACTTTGCACTCAGGAATTACACCTGGTGGGCTTGGGGGGCATAATTATTGCCATGGATTAAACCCATGTCAACATGCAAGGCAAGAACTCCCTCTGTGCCTCCCCATAATATTAAGATCTGATGGTTAAGTTCTCCAGCCTGGCAGAACTGAGAGACTACCAATCCCCTTTATCCTAGAACTCCTCATAATAAAAATTGGTGCTGATGCTACAACTCAAGTTATAGCAGACAAGACATGTCCTCTGGCCATTGATTCTCTTCTTTAACCCCACATCAGTAAACAATGTTTGTAGCACTATTACAATCATTGGCACCAAACGCTGGTTTCTGAACCTTTTTAGAATATAATGGTGGAGAAAATACAATCCAATACAATGCTGTGATGAAAAAGTGATATTCTATAGGAAAAAAAAGAGTGAATTCTACTTTGATACATATGATGATAGAAGATATGACTAAAAGGTGATATTGGCCTAGATGCAACAAATACTAGAGAATAAAAGGAGATTGTCTATAGAGTACAATGACTTCATGCAGCATAGTCAATAAGAGCTTGAGAAAGTGTTGTTTCAGAAAAATGTGGAGAGGAATGAGCAGGAAGTCTTTGAGAATCTTTGGTCCTAAAGAGAAGTCTTTGTTCCTAAAGAAAAGTCTTTGGTCCTACAAGAATATAGATGTTGGAAGCAATCTCCAGTAAACTACTGAAGTGGAAATTAGAGGGAGAACCTCATCAGCACCATTTTCCTCTTGTGCATAGAGTTTTGTTTAAGAGCATATTTTATTTGTAATAGGACTGACTCTTTAGTAGTCTCTGTAATCAGTAAATTTCTGGTCACTTTTATGTAAAACACCTTAAGAGGCTCTCATTCATTAAGAAAGTTCTGAGTCTATAAGTCTTAGATAAATAGATAGAGTGACAGATAAATAGAGAGAAGTGATACCACCAAGCTGTTCTGCACCATGCCCTTTATACTCTAGCCTCACTGAGTAGACAAGGATTAGATTCAACTAAAGTTGACAAGGTACATTGTCATTCCACTAAAGAATAAAAATTCCCAGACATTTAATGATGAAGCAAAGCAACTTGTTAGGATTTTTCTGTCCACGCTTATCTGATACTACAAGATAAAGAATTTTAGTATACAAATTTTTTGATTGGGATTAAAAATCTGAAGGTAATTGTAAAGACCATGCATTGCACAAACATCACACAACACATAACAACTACAGTTGGGTACTTAGGTATTTTCCAGAAATTAAACAATTAGGATTAAATATTTTAATAAATGAGCATAAAATATCATAAAGAAGAAGGACACAACAATAAACCATTTATCTGTAAATATTTTAAAACTAATAATAGAGATGGGGCATAAAATATAGCATATACAGTGAAATTGTAAATTAAAATGATTAGCAAATATAATCAATAAGGTCAAGCATGGATTTTAGGAAATCAAAATAAAAAAATCTCTTAGCAAAGAAATTCAAACAGAAATAAAAGATTATTGACCTACTCTTGGCTGAATTAAAACACTTGGTCAAAGGAAACTATCATTTTGGTTTATTTGTGGGGAGCTGAAATATTGGGAAATAATTTTAAGAAAGTAATGAGTATTTGCATGGTGGACATTCAAAAGACAGGTCCCTCAGTTGCAGCACTATTGATTTTCTGTCTACATCACATTCTGTGCCAGGGTTTTGCTGCACTTTGGCAATTTAGAACTTTCCTGGCATATTCTAATTCTCATTGGAGTTGTTGTCAAATATATCCACAAATGTACCGAGCTAGTAAATTTTAGCAAAGATTGTGAACCCTCATTTACTAAAAAAAAGAAAGAAAAGAAAAAGAAAAACACTGCTTAGTTTGTTTTCTAAATTTGTATTTGAAACATTGTGACTTACAAAGTTATTCAGAGTTGAGTTATAGACAACATTTTTAGTTTTTTGGTTTTTTTTTTTTTTGAGGGGGGAATACACCCAGTGGCAGTGCTCAGGGATTAATCCTGGCTCTGTGCTTATAAATTGCTCCTGGCAAGTTTGGAGTAACAGGGATGCCGGGAATCAAGCCATGGTCTGTCCTGGGCCAGCCGCGTGCATGACAAACACCTTATTGCTTTGCTCTTGCTTTAGCCCAAACAACATTTTATTAAAAATCTAAGCACTTGTTTCATAATTATTGAATAATTAAATTTGATAAAGATTATGTGATACCACCAAAGTTTTAAAGGCTCATTTACACTATGAAACAACATGAACATCTACATGAATAGGAGGAGGAAAGTGAGCATTTTCTAGTGGTTGTAAAAAGAAAGTCGATGTGGTAGCTGAGTGACAAGTTAATTAAAGGGGAAAGATACTGGAAAGTTAGCCATGACACCTAAGGGCACACAGGATTTCATTGTATATTTAAATTAAAAGCTGATGCATAAGTGAGCATGCTAAGTCTAGAGTTAACTTTTATTAAGAAGCTGTTATACTAAGGAAAAAAAGGAAAAAGAAAGAATGAAAGTGGTTCAGGCTTTTTATTTATTTATTTATTTATTTTTTGGGGGGGCCACACCTGGTGACGCTCAGGGGTAACTCCTGGCTATTCGCTCAGAAGTCGCTCCTGGCAGGCACGGGGGACCATATGGGGAACCGGGGGATCGAACCACGGTCCATCCTAGGTTAGCGCAGGCACCTTATCTCCAGCGCCACCGCCCGACCCCCCTGGTTCAGGCTTTTTAAATAGTTGTATGAGCAGGACAGATAGAATAGGAGTAATGTGCTTGCCTTGCAAACAGTCAACCCAAAATTCAATCCCCAGCACTATAGCTGACTCCTCTAATCATGTCAGGAGAGAAGAAATAAGCAGTAGAGAAATACTCTATTTTTAAGTAAGAAGGTAAACCTTTGACAAATTAGACATCAAATCTTTACTACAACCTGCAATTTTTTCTTTTCTTATATATCAGTTCATTGCATAATTAAGTCAGGCTGTCCATTTGATAATCTGTTATATTTTTGTCATCATAAGAAATGCTTCCAACAATTAATCAAGCAACATCAAACATTTAGCTCAGTTATCAGTGAAACTACATAAGCTCTTGGGTAACTTCAGGTAATTGTCCTTTTCTTTTGTTTTCCTTGATACATTAGGATTCCAGGCCATATGGACTCACCTGGGTGGGATTTCTAAGAGGAAGATCTCTGAATAGAAACACAAATTCTTTCTTGAGAAGTTGATGATGAAGACTGGAGTCCTGGCAAGAGAGTAGGAAGGGTGGAAGCATTGAGCCCTCAGACAGACACAGAACTCCAAAGGAGCAACCTGTTCTGACCTGTGTCGTTTGAGCAAATTGAGAGAAAAGCAGAGAATGTATTTACAGGTTCCAGTTTATATCAAGTCATAGGCTTAATTATTAGGAACAGTGCCATCATCTATTTTAAGTGGCCACAAAGTTTATAATTTCCTTGTAGGTCACTGCTCTGGACATTGGAAAATGATCCTCCTGATTTTCCATTCCCAATAGAGCAGCAACTTAGGACTCTGTGTATCTATTCATTACTTCTCCATGAACTCCTCTATATTCCAAAGTTCTGATCTCCTGACACCTTATCCCAACCCGAATTTGAGTTTTGTCCAAAACTTTAAAATTGAGCAACATGTGGATTCAACTATTCCTTAGAGTTTTCAAGGCACTTAGTTGCATTAGGACACAATCTATATTGACAGAATCTTGTTTTTCCTCTCATTAACTTGTGGAGGTCACTATTACTTTGATATAAATTTTGGTGACTTCAACTGCTTTCCTCAGGCCACATTTGCTGATATTAGGATCCCTTCCAGTTTGACCAGCTGAGGGAAAGCTTTACTGTGATTCTTATTATACAATAGTTGCTATTTGTAAGATGTAATCAGGTATGGCTTTGTAATCTGAATTAAAATAAGGGCCTATTGAAATTTTTGAATTTAATTTCTAAATTTTAACACACAGACATTAATTTCTATACTTAAAAATCTATGTCCAAGAGCTCAATAAGTATAAACATAATTAGGCATTATATATGTCTGTGTAAAAATACTTTTATTGTATCAGAATATATACAACCTAACCTTTCTTTACTCAAATATAACTTATCCTTAACTGCTTTGTCAGGATTCAGTGAAGTACTTAATTGCATTTTATTTTTTCCACCAAGTAGCCATGTAAGGTTGGACTCATTATTCAACTTATATTTAGAGCCAGAAAATGTAAAGGTCAAGGATTCTACATTTTGTAAAATAGTAAAATAACATGAGATACAATGTTCACTTTATAAAAGATACAAAAATGGAATCAGACTACCAATGTATCAATTTCTGTGTGCTTATTTAGTGCTGCACATTAAACACTTATGTTTATTCAGTTCTTTTGCATGTTGAATATAGAGTTGACATAGCTGTATGTGAACTAAAGTGTGTCAGCTATTGTGTTGTCAACTATGTGTCAACTATAGCTGTATGTACAACAGAATTCATATATAGTAAATGAGTGAAAATAAAAAGGAGTTAACTCCATTATGTAACCCATTACAAAATTTTCCAGTAAAAGAACATAAATGTATATACTTTTTGCAACTTTTAATGTATAATACAGCTTTGCTTACTATAGTCAGTTTTCTATGCATTTGCTTCTCAATTTACTTTGTCCTCTAGCTAACATTAGACTTATTTTAAATAACACCATGCAAATCTTAAGCTTACTTTAAATAAGCTTACACTTTTAAATCACTATACAAATAGTATAATGCAATAGCCATAACATGGGTGATTAGTTCGTAATTAAATTACAAAAAAGAGAAATAAGAAATACCAAAACATTCTAAAATGCAGATCTCTTAGTTATTATTACTTTATAAAAATGAGCTATATTGGGGCTGGGTGGTGGTGCTGGAGGTAAGGTGCGTGCGCTAGCCTAGGATGGACCACGGTTCGATCCCCCGGTTTCCCATATGGTCCCTCAAGCCAGGAGCAACTTCTGAGCGCATAGTCAGGAGTAACCCCTGAGCGTCACTGGGTGTGACCCAAAAACCAAAAAAAAAAAAAAAAGAGCTATATTTTAATTAAATGATCCCTGTAGGGGCTATTTTTCATAACTAAATTACAAAAAGGTTACTAAAAACTACAAAGGCATTCTAAATTGCATATATCTTAATTACAATTACTTTTTATAAAAAGATAAGCAAAAGTTTAATTCAATTTTCTCAATATGAGTTATTAGTTCATAATTAAGTTAGCAAAAGGGAAATAAAACTAACAAAGCATTCTAAATGCAGACAACTTAATTATAATTAGTTTTGAAAAGATGATCAAATTGAATTAAAAACTTTACAATGTTTCTGGTGTTTTAAATAACACATAAATATTTATTCCCATAACTTAAGTGAAGCAGTTTTATTAATTTCTTTCATTCTTATAAATAAGCCTTGGATCTTTAGAAATTTGTATCTTAAAGACTTTTTTATTATTATTTTGGTTTGGTTTTTAGCCACACTTGAAGCTCTGCATGCAATAATTACTACTGGCAGGCTTGGGAGGATCATATGAGATGCTGCAGATCAAACCTTGGTTGACTGCTTTCAAGAAAAATGCTCTACCTGCTGTGCAATTTCTCTAATCCAGTAGGCGCTATATATGAATACAATTGGACTATAATCCAAGTTCACCTAGTATAGTCACCTTATTAAAAAGAACAACTATCAGTGATATAAAATCAGAATTCACATAAAATTATATTGTACCTCATGCTTTATTTTAAGTTATCTAAACATTCTGGTGGGATTATTTTCTGGTTCAAACCCTATGGAAAATGGTACAGAGAGTTCTCAGTAAACTTAGAATTGTGCTGCTATATTATACAGAAATTCCACGTTGGGGTATCTGCCCTCAGATAGCTCCCAAAAAGCATTCACCTCCCAAAACAAAGAATGCATCCAGAATCATTATTCATTGTTGCCTTCATAGAATGACTAACATATATGTGTATAGATCAATGAATTTTGATATGTGTACATATAGACAAAGGAATACTATTCAGATACAAAGAACAATGAAATTGTGCCATTTTCTGCAATCTGGTTGGAACTAGAAAATATTGTGTAAAGCGAAGTCAGAAAATGAAAAACATAGGATGATCTCACTTATATATAGTATGTAGAATAACTAGATGAGGAAATGTAATATAGTAAAGGAGGGATGCATAAGTCACCTCTGACCCCAGTGCTTAGGGAGGAGGACAGAGAAGGAAAGAAATCATTGTGGAAAAGAAGAAGATAAGAAATAGGTTAATAGGGGAACAGTGGTCTGGGATTCAACAATGCTGGTGATGCATTGTTGATGCAAAGGCCCAACATTGCCAAGGTTGCAGGGCTTCAAGGTGACTTACATAGAGTTCAGCAGTTGGTTGGGGCCTCATGACCACCCAGGGATTCCAGCATGTAGAAACCACCCACCCAGGACTGAGAGAGAAGAGAGAAAACTAAGTATATTCCTCTCGATGTCTGAGGCCTGCTGCTTTGCCTGGGAGTTTCAGGAAAAGGGAGAGAGTTAAATGGAAATTCACTGGCCAGAGGTGGTTGGTGGAGGCCTGAGTTTAAGGAAGAAAGAAAAGGGAGTAGATATGAAGGAGGCAGCATCTCTGGCCCCACACAGACCAGCAGGCCTGCTCTGGTCACTATCCTAGCCCCCCTCCCAACAGTCCAAGTTTTTTCTTTTTTATCTGACATGACCAAGAGGTGTGTCCAGGGGGCATGTTCTGGTTCAACAGTCATTACAGTATGAGTATCCAAGGGCATGTTCAAGTCCAACTGCCAAGTGGGGGTATCCACTGGGCATGTTAAAGTTCAATTGCCATACAATGTAAGAGTGTGATATAGTTATCTCCAAATCACAGATTTAACAAACACTAAAAATGTAAAATCTAAACTGAAAACATTAAACTTTAATGTGTCTGTCATCTGATAGGTGGAGGCAGGGTGGGAGAGAGGATAGAGTGTGGGAATAGAGGTAGAGAGAGTTGACAATGCTGGTAGGATTGGTGTTGAAATATTACTTACCTAAACATAACTATCAGGGCCAGAATTATATACAATGGGGAAGGCATTTGCCTTGCATGAAGCAGACCAGGGTTCAATCTTCAGCATTCTATAGGGTCCCCTGAGCCTGCCAGGAATGCCACCAGTTGTGACCAACAACAACAACAACAGCAAACTTTCAATAACTTTGTAAATCTTTAATTAAATAAATTTTTTTGTTTTTCTCTTAAAATATGAAAGACCTAATTTAAGACAAGACTGACCAAAAGACACACCAAATTTCTATATAAAGATGGCATTAAATCCCAGGACAATTCTTTCTCTCAATGTCAATGGACTAAATGCACCAGTTAAGTGATAGTGTGACGAAATGGATCAAAAAACTCAATCCAACCTTCTGCTGCCTACAAGAAATGCACCTGAATAGTCAGAATAAACATAGCCTCAAAATAAAAGGCTGGAGGAAAATCATCCAAGCAAACAACACCAAGAAAAAAGCTGGAGTCGCCATACTAATATCAGATGATGCAAATTTTATACTCAGGAAAGTTGTAAGGGAACAAGATGGACATTTTGTATTAATCAAGGGGTATGTATAGCAGGAAGAAATCACACTCCTAAACATATATGCACCAAATGAGGGGCCAGAAAAATATTTAATGCAATTGTTGACAAATCTGAAAAATAATATCAATAACAACACAATGATTTGTGGAACCTCAACACGGCTTTGTCAACACTGGATAGTTCAACCAGACTGAAACCCAACAAGAATATACTAGACCTGAGAAGAGAAATGGAAGAAAGGGACCTAGTATATATATATATATATATATATATATATATATATATATATATATATATATATATATAAATATACTAGGTCCCTTTCTTCCATTTCTCTTCTCAGGTCTAGTATATTCTTGTTGGGTTTCAGTCTGGTTGAACTATATATATATATATACTAGGTCCCATTCTTCCATATATATCAAACACTCCATCCCCAGCAACCCGGATATACATTTTTCTCCAATGTACATGGGACATTCTCCAGGATAGAGATGCTGGCACATAAAACATACCTCCATAATATCAAGAAGATAGAAATTTTGAAGGCTACCTTCACTGACCACCAGACCCTGAAATTATATGTAAATTCCAATGGGACACAGACCTGGAAGTTAAACAGCCTCATACTGAATAACCATTGGGTCCGAGATGAAATCAAAGAGGAAATCAAAACTTTCCTGGAAACAAATTATAATAAAGACACAAACTATCAGTACATATGGGGCACAGCAAAAGCAGTACTGACAGAAAAATTTATAGCTTTGCAAGCACACCTCAGGAAGGAAGAAGGGGCCTGCCTGAGTAGCTTAATGATGCAGCTCATAGAATTAGAAAATGCTGAACAAAAGGACCCAAAAATAGAGAACAGAAGGAAATAACGAAGCTGAGAGCAGAAATCACGAAGTGGAAACCCAAAAAAACAATCTGAAAGATCAACTAGCGCAGAAGTTGGTTCTTCGAAAAAATAAACAAGATTGATAGACTATTGCAGATGACATGATGTTCTACTTAGAAAACCCTAAAAACTCTACCAAAAAGCTTCTAGAAACAGTAGAACCATATAGCAAGGTGGCACGCTACAAAATTAACACACAGAAATCAATGACCTTTCTATACACCAATAGAAGTAAGGAAGAAATGGACATTAAGAAAACAACCCCATTCACAATAGTGCCACACAAACTCAAATATCTTGGAATCAACTTGATAAAAATGTGAAGGACCTATACAAAGAAAACTATAAAACTCTGCTCCAAGAATTAAGAGAGTACACACAGAAATGGAAACACATACACTGCTCATTGACTGGAAGGATTAACATCATAAAAATGGCAATAATCCCCAAAGCATTGTACAGATTTAAAGCGAACCCTCTAAAGATATCCATGACATTTTCAAATAAGTGGATCAGGCACTTTTGAAATTCATTTGGAATAATAAACACCCTAGAATAGCTAAAGTAATCCTTAGGAAAAAGAATATGGGAGGAACTACTGTCCCCAACTTTAAACTGTACTACAAAGCAGTAGTTATCAAAACAGCATGGTATTGGAATAAATACAGACCCTCAGATCAATGGAGTAGGCTTGAATACTCAGAGAATGTTCCTCAGACATACAATCACCTAATTTTTGATAAAGGAGCAAGAAATCCTAAATGGAGCAAAGAAAGTCTCTTCAACAAGTGGTGTTGGCACAACTGGCTAGCCACTTGCAAAAAAATTGAACTTAGACCCCCAGTTAACATCATGTATGAAGGTAAAATCCAATGAATTAAAGACCTTGATATCAGACCTGAAACCATAAGATATATAGAACAACATGTAGGCAAAACACTCCAGGACATTGAGACTACAGGCAATTTCAAGGAGGAAAGTGCACTCTCCAAGCAAGTGAAAGCAGAGATTAACAGATGGGAATATATTAAGCTGAGAAGCTTCTGCACCTCAAAGGAAATAGCGCCCAGGATACAAGAGCCACCCACTGAGTGGGAGGAACTATTCACCCAATACCCATCAGATAAGGGGCTAATCTCCAAAATATACAAGGCACTGACAGAACTTTATAAGAAAAAAACATCTAATCCCATCCAAAAACGGGTAGAAGAAATGGACAGACACTTTGACAAAGAAGAAATACAAATGGCCAAAAGACACAAGAAAAAATGCTACACATCATTAACTATCAGGGAGATGCAAATCAAAACAACTATGATGTACCACCTCACACCACAGAGATTGGCACACATCACAAAGAATGAAAACAAACAGTGTTGGCAGGGATGTGGAGAGAAAGGAACTCATATCCACTGCTGGTGGGAATGCCTTCTAGTCCAATCTTTATGGAAAGCGATATGGAGATTCCTCCAAAAACTGGAAATCGAGATCCTTTACGAGCTATACCACTCCTAGGAATATACCCTAGGAACACAAAAATACAATACAAATATCCCTTCCTTACACCTATATTCATTGCAGCACTATTTACCATAGCAAGACTCTGGAAACTGTGGTACATATACACAATGGAATATTATGCAGCTGTCAGGAGAGATGAAGTCATGAAATTTTCCTATACATGGATGTACATGGAATCTATTATGCTGAGTGAAATAAGTCAGAGAGAGAGAGAGAAAAATTCAGAATGGTCTCACTCATCTATGGGTTTCAAGAAAAATGAAAGACATTCTTGCAATAATCATTTTCAGCCACAAAAGAGAGAAGGACTGGAGGTTTTACATCTCACCTCATGAAGCTTACCACAAACAGGGATGAGTTTAGTTAGAGAAATAACTACATTTTGAACTATCCTAAGAATGAGAATTATGAGGGAAATGGAAAGCCTGTCTAGAGTACAGGCAGGGGTTGGGTGTGGAGGAGGGAGATATGGGACAATGGTGATGGGAACATTGCACTGGTTATGGGTGGTGTTCTTTACATGACTAAAACCCAAACACAATCATGTATGTAATCAAGGTGTTTAAATAAAAAAAAGCAAAAAAATTTAATTATACAAACTATTTGTAAAAAATGTGTAGTTTTCCTATTAAGGATGCAGGCTTGGGGGTGGAGAGAACCTGGAGCATTGGTATGGAGAACCTGACTATGAGGTTAGAATTGAAACACTGTGTGGCTGAAATTCTATTCTGGACAGATTTATAAAGCATAATGACTTAGTAAAAATTTTTTTGGTTTTTTGGGCCACACCTGGTGACGCTCAGGGGTTGCACTCAGAAATCGCTCCTGGCTTGGGGGACCATATGGGAAACCGGGGGGTTGAATCGTGGTCCATTCTAGGTTAGTGCAGGCAAGGCAGGCACCTTACCTCCAACACCACCGCCCCGCCCCTTAGTAAAATATTTTAAAAGAGAAAATTAAAGTTTTTTCAGGCAATTGCACATCATTAATATTCTCAAATAAAACAGAAAAAAACAATGTTTAGTGTGGCATCACAGTGGCGCTGGAGGTAAGGTGCCTGCCTTACTGCGCTAGCCTTGGAAGGACCGCGGTTCGATCCCCTGTGCCCCATATGATCCCCCAGGCCAGGGGCAACTTCTGAGCCCATAGCCAGGAGTAACCCCTGAGCGTCACTGGGTGTGGCCCAAAAACCAAAAAAAAAAAAAAAATCCCAAAAGATCACCAGAGTCCTTTATATAAATGGAAATTTCTTGTAAAGGTTGCACTGGTGAAGGAGCAGGGAGTGCATCATGCTTGTAATTATGGTTCTTAAATTAAATATTATATAAAAGTAAATAGAAATTTCTAATTGTATTAGATTCAAGTTTAAGGAAACAGTAAGAGAATATTAAATTAAATAAACCACCCTTGGCCCCAGTGTATAGAGTGCAGAGAAGAAATAGAATTGGGTAGAAGACAGATGAGAAATAATGAGATTAAAGTTAAAAGGACATTGATGGTGTTAAGGAATGATAAAACTAACTATCCAAACAAGAATCAACAACACGGAAAGCATGAGACCTAAACCTTAATAAACAAACTTTAAAAAAGGTACTTCTCAAGACAGTAGTCTGGGGGTACTAGGAGTGGGTGGGGCAGTTGGTATGGAAAGGAATCTGGGATCATTGTTAATGTGAAATCCTGGTAGCATGATTGGTGCTAAAACTCAACATGCATAACTTTCTAGATCAATGTCCTTTAATAAAAATAAGCTAAACTTTAAATAATAAAACTAATTAAAGCTAACTACATTGCAAACTAGCCTAACAATGAAAATGTATGAGGAAAATAGAAAACCTGTCTAGAGTACAGGTGTGGGCGTGGTGGGGAGGAGGGATATTTGGGACATTGGTGGTGGGAACGATACACTGGTGATGGGAGTGTGTCCTCTAATATGAATGAAACACAACCACAATCATGTTTGTAACCAAGGTGTTTAAATAAAAAATATTATTTAAAAAAGCTAAAGAAACCACGTGGATTCAAATAAATTATATGGATATGTAGAAATCAACATTTAAAGAAATCTTGCTCTGATCCCTAAGTTAAGATATTTATTGAACCAAAAAAAAGATATTTATTGAATTGTTGGGGCCAGTGAGGTGACGCTAGAGGTAAGGTGTCTGCCTTGCAAGTGCTAGCCAAGGAAGGACCCCAGTTCAATCCTCCAGTATTCCATGTGGTCCCACCAAGCCAGCAGCAATTTCTGAGCACTTAGCCAGGATTAATCCCTGAGTATCAAATGAGTGTGGCCCGAACCGCCCCCCCCAAGATATTTATTGAATTACAAGACAATTAGCCTTTCATTGCTTCTGACCCAGACTTCTCATGGCTCTCTTAATGTCTTTATTCCTGAGGCTATAGATGAAAGGGCTCAATATGGGGGTGACCAACGTGTACATCACTGAAGCAATTGCACTTGTGTGTGAGCTATGGGGAACAGCCGAACTCAGTTACACTCCAATGCCTGTACAATAAAACAAGGAGACAACCATGAAGTGAGACATTCAAGTGGAAAAGTTGCAAGAACTCTACCCAAGCCCTTTCTGCCTCAAAGCACTTCTCAAACTAAACAAGACCAGGGCGTGTGATGAAAATGTGCACTGGATTTCACCACCCACAAGAATGCCCCAAAAGACAATGAAGAAGCCCATACTTTATAAGTTTAAGACCTCCAGAACACTACCTCTTAACCAGTTCATATAACCAATTGTAAGGTAGTCTCTGCATCACCTTGGTCCCTTAACTATTTTTCTTTTAAATTAATTTTTTCAAGCCTGATCACTTTTTAAAATCATTTTTATTTTTTTCCTTTATATATATCCATATATATGTGATACATATATATGTTTTGGTCCTGATTTTGTTTTCTTCTCTTCCTTAATTTCACCTGTTTTGGTTCTGCTTGGTACAAAAACCTACAAGAAAAAATCTTGCTTGGTATAAAAACTCAGGTCAGAACCAGTGCACAGAGATGATGGTGCCTGACACTCTCACACCCAAATGCACCAGACATAGAACTGATATAGTTCTCCGCAACAGCTCCAGGAACCAAACTCCCTCTGGGGCATTTTAATACTGATCTGACACCAATATGCACCAGTTTGGGTATGACATCCTAACAATGAGGAAATGGCAACAACTTGATCTAAGAACAGATTGTCTTACCTCACCATTATAAGATTAAACCAGAAGACATGGGGCCCAGGAGATAGCATGGAGGTAAGGCGTTTACCTTTCATGCAAAAGGTCATCGGTTCGGATCCCGGTGCCCCATATGGTCACCCGTGCCTGCCAGGAGCAATTTCTGAGCATGGAGCCAGGAGTAACCCCTGAGCACTACTGTGTGTGACCCAAAAACCAAAAACAAACAAACAAAAAAAAAAAAACAAAAAAACCAGAAGACATGTCATCCTTTGATCTGTGAAAAAGCCAAGATCATTAACTACAAAAGAGTGACAGTGACTAACATGACTGGGTAGAACTTATCCTGGGACCAATAAAAAAAGTCCATAGTCTAGGTTGGCCTACGATCTGTACAACAACCAAGATTTCTAATTCCAGAGGTCTGACTGTGACAACTACAATTGAGTGGAACTTATGGAATCATAATGAAAGACTCTATCCTAGGCTTTGACCTAGGATCCATGCAAAAATCAAGACCACCAAATGACTAAAACAACAGTGATGGAATAGAACTTCTAGAACTGTAAGGAAAGACTTCATCCTAGGCTGTATCCTATGACCTGTGTAAATACCAAGATCTCTAGTTACAGAGGCCTAATCTCATCATCCATGACTGAGCGGATAGTTTCCAGACACCATAAAAGGACCTACGGGAGAGTAAATGAACAGGTATGGTACCTGAAGTTATGCCCATGACAGTATACTTCAAGGGCAGGGAAACCCTGTATCTCTTAGACAAAGGGAATTCCCTTTCTAATCTTCCCAATATTTACTGTGCCTATGCAAAAAAGCACAAATTAATTTTTATTGTTATCGTTGTTGTTTTTGTTCTGTTTCGTTTTGTTTTGATTTGTTTTTTTAGTTCTTTTTGTTTCTATTTGGCACCATGATTATTTTTTGGTTGCTATGTTGCCTTTCAGGTTTTTAGTTTGATTTTTTAGTATTATTGCTATGTCACAAAATGAGAGGAAAATATTGCAGTTACCAAGACCAAACAGTTGTATAAACATTGAGTAGAAATAAAAAAGTGGTGAGAATTAGATACCAAATTTAAAGCCAATGCAACAGAATTGATACCCAATCTACAACAAGCTATACACAGAGGGGACCACTTATACTAGCAGCCTGGGGAGCAAAGGAGGAGGATATGTCATGGATGCTGGGAACGGGGGGAGTGGGAGGACAACTTTGGTGGTGGGAATGTTCTGATTCAATGTCACTATATACCTAAAATTTTACTGTAAATGATTTGTAATCCACGTTTATCAAAATAAAAATTATTATTAAAATAAATAAACAAGAAAAAAGACAAAAAAAAGACCTAGGAAAATTAGAGGAATCACTTTGAAGTTATAAAATATTCCTTGCAATAAACACATTTGCATATTTAAAAAAAAGAAAAATATCTTTTGCAATCTTTAGCTAGATGAGTATGCCACTTTTCTATTTAAATGCAAGTTTACTATTTGAGTATAGAAAATGTCAAACTAGCTACTGCTCACTTTCTCACAGTACCACAATATAGAATGACCCACAGACAAGGAGCAACAACTTCAACATCACCCAAGAGTTTGTTAGGGATGCAGAGATCACAGATGTACCATTATTTATTGTTCCAGGATCTGCATTAGGAAAGTGATCCAAGATAATACAAATGCACATTGCATTTGGAGGAGAGGTGGTATAAAATAGACATTCTCATATTCAAGCTGAGCATGTGTTTGAATAATTGTGTTGGTACTAATTTCTCAATTGTATGCATTCAGCAGCTCCATGCAAACAATATCTGTAATCAAAGATAGACACCTGGATCCTAATAAGAATCTTTGGATATATAATATCTCCAGGTTCCAGCACAAAGGTAGGATGTTTCTGCCCACAAAGACTGTGGACTTATTCTTGCCTGTGTTTGGGCACAAAAGGGACACTATTAAGAGCTACACCTGTTTTCCTGCCTGGTTTTCTGTTTTCCTGCATGCAGCAGCCAAAGAAGACCCCAACAAAGCCCATAACAAAGGTAGGCTGTCTCTTCCCACAAAGAGGAAGCTAGAAGAGTGCGCATCTTCTAGCTCATGAATGTGTAGCTATCACAACATGGAGTAAAAACCACACTACAAGCATGTCAATGGGGAAACAATGCAGGACAACAGATGCATAGAGAATGAAGATGGCAGCTCTGATGACTCAAAAACTACCAACCACCTAGTTATCCTCTCAGATAAGGAATTTAGAATAGAAATATGGAGGGTGCTCATAGAACTCAAAGAAAGCATAGATTGAGCTGAACAGACCACAAACATAGAAACCAGAAACCTCCCAAACTAAAATAATAGGACTGAAAAAACTCGGTAGATGAAATGAAAACCTCAATAGAAAGCCTTTTCAACAGAGTACAGCAGCTGGCGACAGAATCAGTGAACTGGAAGATGAGATGCAGAACAACTCCACAGAGCAGTAGAGACTGGAAAAGAACCTTAAACCAAATGATCAGACAATGGAAAAATACTCCAAGAAAGTGAACATATGAAAATAGAAGTCTTTAATAAACTTAATAGAGCAACATTAAAATCATTGGAGTCCCAGACACCCAGGAATAAAATTCCCAGGAAAAATTAACAGTCCAGGACATCATT
>PVKC010004143.1:0-36784 GCA_004027635.1 Crocidura indochinensis | reverse complement strand
TAGGTTGCTAGAGTAGGTGGTCCCCTTTTTCTTCAGCTTACTATCAGTGATCATACATCTGTTTGATCCTGGTGCCCTCCCTTGTTTCTCCTTCTATTTGAAAGTCTAACCTAGATACATCGAGTTATGTGGTATTGTTTGAGGGAGAGATAGGCAATAGAATGGAGTAAAGATTAAGCGAAAAGAAAAAAAAGAATAAAATAAAAAATAAAAATAATAATAAAAATAATTAATTAATTAATTTAAAAACATATGCTGAGAATGGATGGAGTCCTTCTAGTGGCTTTCTGCCTTAGTTTGAGAGAGGACATAAAAAAGGTATTTGAAACCCCACAACAATACAAAAATATATGTCAAATTAGGTAACCAGTGAGTCCTGCAGCTATTGAGAAGCACCACATATTAGTCTCGGTTCTGAATTCATATCATGTCAGAGTGCAAAAAGAAGGAGAAAAATAAGATAAAATAATATAAAATTAGAAAAGGAGACATAAGTTGGATCATTTTTTAATTTCACTCAATGTTCATAAGACTGTTTGGTCCTGGTACTGTTCATTTTATTTTCCTCCTCAATTCATGAGGCAGAACAAGATGATTCAAGTTGTGTGGTTCTGCTGGAAGAAGACAAAGAAGAAAAAAAACAAATTTTACAAAAAATAAAAGATAGCAACTACCAAAAAATAAAAAGCACCCAGCAGCAAAAACAAGCAAACAAACAAACAAAACACCAAATAGTAACTATAAGAGTGAAAAAGAAAGAAAAAAGGAGTGCTGGTGTGGCAAAGTTTTGTGCCCCCACTTTTTATTGCATAGGCACAGTAAGTATTGGGGAAGTAAGAAATGGAATTCCCTTGGCCTAAGAGATTTAGGATTTCTCCGCCCTTGAAGCATACTGTCATGGGAACAACTACTGGCTCTGTACATGCTCATTACCACACCCCAACCTCTTTTTGTGGTGCCTGGAAACTTTCCGCTCAGTTGTGGATGATAAAATCAAGCCATTTTAGCTAGAGATCTTAGTATTTGCACAGTTCATAGGACAAGATCTAGGATAGAATCTTTACAGTTCTAGAAGCTCTGTTCCATCATTGTTGTTCTAATCACTCTTTCATAATAAGTGGTCTTGGTTTTAGCTCAGATCCGAGACTGAAGCCTAGGATAGAGTCTTCATCATCTTTCCAAAATTTCTGTTCAGTCTCTGTTGTCCAAGTTGAGCCTATGTAATTAGAGATCTTGATTTTTGTACAAGTCCTAGGCTACAGTCTATGGTAGGTTTTTTCTTGGTCCCAAGATAAGTTCTGCCCAGTCATGGTTGTCAAAGTCAGTCTTCTGTAGTTGGTGCTCTTGGTTTTTGTATAGATCAAAGGACAACATGTCTTCTGATTTCCTCTTACTATTAGTTAATGTGATAGGACAACCTGCTCTTTGATCAAGTTGTCCTTTCCTTGTTGTTGAGATGCCATATCATAACTGCCACAAGTTGGTGCCAGAGCAGTGTTAGAAATTTCCCAGAACTTCTATACAATATATTACTGAAAGTATGTGCCAAGAAATCAAGCAAGAAATATATATATATATATATATCAAATATATCCAGATAGGAAATTAGGAGGTGAAACTCATTATGTACATAATGCTGTGTCTAGAAAATCCTAAATACTACAATAAAGCCACTAGGAACAATAGGCTTATAGTAAAGTGTAAGAATACTAAATTAATATAAATATCCATGACATTTCTATACACAAAAATGAAAGAAGAGAGAGATATTAAAAGTATATCTCAGAAAATCAAGTAACTTGGAATTAATTCAACTAAAAAGTTTAAAGAATCTTTAGTTAAATTAAATCTTAAGACTCAAATACAAAAAAAAAGAACCACTCACTTAAGAAATAAGAGGACAGAAGAGGAGAAGGGGAAAATTAAATAAGAGGACACAAGGAAATGAAAACATAAACTCTGTCCAAGGATCGAAAGGATCAACATCATTAAAATGACAATACCCCCCAGAGCATTGTACAGATTTAAAGCAATTCCTAAAAGGATGCCTATTACATTTTTCAAAGAAATAGATCAAGTCCTACTGAAATATGTATGGAGCAATAAACATTAATTAATAGCTAAAGAAATCCTTGGAAAAAAGAAGATGGGTGGAATCTATTCCCCAAATTTAAACTGTGTAGCAAAGTCATAACCATTAAGACAGCATGGTATTGGAATAAAGACAAATCCTGAGATCAATGCAATAGACTTGAATATTCTGAGAATGTTCCACAGGTATATGATCAATTAATCTTTGATAAAGGGGCAAGAAATACAATCATATAGCTAGAAAGCCTCTTCAATTAGTGATGTTGGGTAACTGGTTAGCTACTTGCAAAAAAGTGAACTCAGAACTCTATTTAACTCCATGCACAAAAATCAAATCAAGTGAATTAAATATATCAGACCTGCAACCATAAGGCACATAAAGGAAAATGTAGGGAGACTATTCAATGACACTGAAGCTAAAGGAATCTTCAAGGAAGGACCACCACTGAATAATAAATGAAAGTAAGGATAAACAAATGGGACAACATTAAACAGAAAAGATTCTGCAACTCAAAGTAAATGGTGACCAGGAAACACAGACTACCCAAGAAATGGGAAAAATGATTCACCCAATATGCACTTGATAAGCATTAATATCTAAGATAACAAGCACTTCTAGAACTGAGCAAGAAAAAAATCTATGTCTAAAAACGGGGACAAAATATGAAGACATTTTCTTAAAGAAGTCATACATATGTTACATTATTTATTTTTTATTTTGAACTCATGAAAGAGGCTCATAAGCCCAGAACTTTTTCACAACCTATGCTGTAACCTAAATAATTTTGTTCTCTTCTGATTTTCTTCTACTACTTCTTTTATGAAGAAATGTTTATGCTATGATAGTAAGGTTTCTTTTAAATCAAATTAAATTTTTGTTGTTTATGTTAATCTTTATCAAGATAGTTCAGTGGTTTCCAATCTCCATTTGATGGTGATGATTGCCAATAGATCATCAGCTCATAATTGAGACATTATAGTATTTATATATAAATAAATGTATGTCAGTAAAATATATCTAGATTCTTATAACTTAGATATAATCATAATAGAAACAAAATTTGCCAGTGTTTTTATCATTTTTTTCTTAAATATTTTATTGAAGTTATGAGTTGTAGAACACAAATTTGAAATTAATTAAGGAATAAGTTAATTTAAATGAATTTAATTTAATTGTAGGAGTAAATTTTTATTCATAATTAGACTCCTAAATTATTTCTCTTTTCACATATTCAGATGTCATTTATTCACAAATTAATGACAACTATAGAATAGTTATAGAATAGTAACATTGTCATTTACCCTAATCCAGGGGTCTCAAACTCAATTTACTTGGGGGCCACAGGAGGCAAAGTCAGGGTGATCCTTGAGTGCAAAGTCAGTAGTAAGCCTTGAAATTGGAGTGTGTGACCTAAACAACTAAAACAAAACAAAACAAAACAAAAAAAGATTCCACTAGGGCAGGGCCACAAAATGTTGTATGGAGGGCCACAAATGGCCCATGGCCAAGAGTTTGAGACCCCTGACCTAATCTTATTTAGAACATGGTCTTAATTTAATATATTTGATATAAATCTAGAGACTTAGAGACTAATTAACACATCTCAGATTGTTTGAATAATCATTCTTCTACTATTTAGTATATGAGAGGGAATGACATTCACATTTATAATCACTTATGCAATTGCACACAATATTGAAGTCTTCATTAATATTTGTCATATTTTATTAGTGTTTAAGTGAGTAAAGCATACCTACCATGAAACTTTATTATTAAAATGTTTGTTATTATTTGTTACTAGGATATACATTTCTGTGGCACTGAGGCAAATATTTGATTCCTGAATTCTGATCCACAGGCTCTTTAATTTTAGATTAAGTTAATTTTGCTTTTTCTACTTTGCAATATGTTTTAGAGACTCAGGGACTAGAGCTCATGGATAATACAAAAAGAATCCCTGTGTCAGAGAGGTTGAGGCTATGAATGCTGAGAGAGCAAAGAGTGTCCTCTTTTATTTCTTGAAGCAATGTTTTGTGGTTTTCTTTGTATAAGTAATTTGTCTCTTCAGTTAAGTTGACTCCAAGGTATTTGAGGTTTTGTGGCACTAATATGAATGGAATTTTTAATGTAAATTTATTCTCTATCATTATTTGTGTATAATAAGGGCATTGATTTTTGCATGTTATTTTGTAGCCTGCCACTTTGCTATAGGAATGTATTGTTTTTAGAAGGTTTTTGGTACAATCTTTAGGGTTTTTAAAATAAACATGTCATCTGCAAACAGGAGATCATCCTTTCCTACCTGGATGCCTTTGATACCTTTTTCGTGCCTAATTCCTATGGCAAGTAGCAAGCACTTGCAGTACTATGTTGAATAGGAGTGGTGAGAGGGGGGCAGCCTTGTTTATGCCATATTTTAGAGGAAAGGCTTTTAGTTTATCTCCATTGAGAATAATATTTTCCATGGCTTATGGTAAATGGCCATAACAATATTGAGAAAAATTTCTTACATTCTCACTTGTTGAGAGTTTTTATCATGAAAGGGTGTTGTAACTTGTCAAATGCTTTCTCTGCATTTATTGATATGATTATATTGTTTCTATTTTTGCTTTTGACATGTGTATTATGTTGTTTTACTTACATATGTTAAACTACCCTTGCATTGCTGGAATGAAACCTACTTAGTAATGGTAGATGATTTTCTTGATGAGTTATTGGATTCTATTTGCTAGGATTTGTTGAGAATATTTGCATTTGTTCACATCAAGGCTATTGCCTTGTATTTTTCTTTCATTAAGAAATAAAAGAACACACAAGGATATGGAGACACATACCCAGTACATAAATTATGAGGAATAACATCATTAAATTGGCAATAATCCCCAAAGCAATGTACAGATTTAATAAAATTTCTCTAAGGATGCTCAAGGCATTCTTCAAAGAAACTGATCAAACACTCCTGAAATTCATTTGGAACATAAAACACCCACGAATAGCTAAAGCAACTTTTAGGAAAAAGAGATGGGAGACATCACTTTTTTCAATTTTAACTTGTACTACAAAGCAATAGTCATTAAAAACTGCATATTGGAATAAATACAGAACCTCAGCTCAGATCAATAGAATAGACTGGAGTATTCAGAGAATGTTCCCCACACATACAATTAATTCATCTTTGATAAAAGGGCAATAAATGCAAAATTGAGCAAAAAAAACAAAAAGCCTCTTCAACAGGAGGCGTTGGGTCAAATGGTCAGCCATATGCAAAAAAGCAAACTTGGAGTTCCATCGAACACCATGCACAAAGGTCAAACCAAAATGGATTAAAATCCTAGCTATCAGACCAGAAATCATAAGGTATATAGAACAACACGTCGGTAAAACACTCAATGACATTGAGGCTAAAGGCATCTTCGAAGAGGAAACAGCACTCTCCAAACAAGTGGAAGCAGAGATAAACAGATGGGACTATACTAAGAAGCTGTGAAGCTTCTGCACCTCAAAGAAAATAGTTACTATGATACAAAAACTACCCACAGAATGAAAGAAATTATTCACGCAATACCCATCAGATAAGGAGCTAATATCGAAGATATGTAAGGTACTGACAGAACTTAACAAAAATAAAACATCTAATCCCATCAAAAAATGGGGAGAAGAAATGAACAATTTCTCTAAGAAGAAACACAAATGGCCAAAAGGAACATGAAAAATGCTCCATATCACTAACATCAGGGAGATGCAAATCAAAACAACAATGAAGTAATTCTCATGCCACAAAGACTGGCACACATCACAAAGAACAAGAACAATCAATGCTGGCGTGGGACCACCTGCCCGCAGGGTTAGGGGGTCGCCAGTTATTGGTGGGTCACGAAGAGGATATGACCTAAAAGAAAGATACAGGACTCAAGTCTGCAATCTGATCAAGAGCCGTTTATTAGAAGAAGGTTCAAGGCTTATATAGCAAAAAAACTGCAAGCCCCAAAGGGAGGGGGAGTGGGGTAATTTTCCAGTACATGTTTTTGCAAGAGAAATGAAACTTATCAGAATAGAGACTTGGGTCAAAAACAGGAACTTATACAATAGTAACCTATTAAGTATATAGCTTTCTGCTTGCTTAACTTTAACTTGATACATCCTGTAGTTGTTTTTCTTATCTGTGGTTTCCTTATGGTTCATGAGAAACCATCAGTTTGTGTGAGGCAAATAGCCTCTAGTTAATGTTTAGAAGGTCAAATTCCCTTATGTCCTAGGTCCTAGGCCAACCAGCCTCCAACACTGGTGGGGATGTGGAGAGAAAGAAACTCTCATTCACTGCTGCTGGGAATGCCATCTATTCCAGCCATTATGGAAAACAATATAGAGATTCCTCAAAAAATTGGATGTTGAACTCCAAAATGACCCAGCTATACCACTAAATACATACCCTAGAAACACAAAAATACAATACAAAGATGCCTTCCTCGCCCCTATATTGATTGTAGTGCTATTTACAAGAGCCAGACTCTGGAAGCAACCAAGATGCCCCTCAACAGATGAATGGCTAAAGAAACCATATATATACAAAATATATATACAATATATAATATGTATATAATATACAAACTACATATACAAAATATACAATATACAAAACAGAATATTATGCAGCCATCAGGAAATATGAAGTCATGAAATTTTTCTATACATTGTTGTACATGGAATCTATTATACTGAGTGAGTGAAGTACGACAGAGGGAGAGAAATAGTCTGAGAATAGTTTCACTTATCTATATGTTTTAAGAAAAATGAAAGAAATTAGTGTAATAATGCCCAGAGGCAATAAAGATGAGGGCTAGAAGGACCAACTCACAATATGAAGCTCACTACAAAGAGTGGTGTGTGCAGTTAGAGCAATACTAAACTGACAACTATCATAACAATGTCAATGAATGTAGGACATGCAAAGTCTGTCTCAAATACAGACCTGGGTGGAAATGAGAAAGATGTGGGGCATTGGTTATGGGAACGTTGCACAGGTGAAGGGGGTGTTCTTTATGACTTAAACCCAACTACAGTCATGTCTGTAATCAAGATGCTTAATATAGATATTAAAATAAAAATAATATAAAATATAAGAATAAGAAAAATATTTTTATTAACTTAAATCATTTTGAGTTAAAATTTTTGTCAAAGCGCCACAATTTTTTCCCAAAGGAATGCTATGTTTTATTTCTTTTTTTAAATAATATTTTTATTTAAACACCTTGGTTACAAACATGATTGTGGTTGGGTTTCAGTCATATAAGAGGATACCTCCCATTACCAGTCAACATTCCCACCACCAATGTCCCAAATATCCCTCCTTCCCACCCCGCCCTCACCTGTACTCTAAACAGGCTTTCTATTTCCCTCATATATTCTCATTGTTAGGATAGTTCGCAATGTAGTTATTGCTCTAACTAAACTCATCATTTATTGTGGTGAGGTTCATGAAGTGAGCCGTAACTTCCAGCCCTGCTCTCTTTTGTCTCTGAAAATTATTGCAAGAATGTCTTACATTTTTCTTAAAAACCATAGATGAGTGAGACCCTTCTGCATTTTTCTCTATCTCTGACTTATTTCACTCATCATAGTAGATTCCATGTACATCCATGTAGAGGAAAATTTCATGACTTCATCTCTCCTGACAGCTGCATAATATTCCATTGTGTATATGCACCACAGTTTCTTTAGCCATTCGTCTGTTGAAGGGCATCTTGGTTGTTTCCAGAGTCTTGCTATGGTAAATAGTGCTGCAATGAATATAGGTTTAAGGAAGAGATTTTTGTATTGTATTTTTGTGTTCCTAGAGTATATTCCTAGGAGTGGTATAGCTTGGTCGTAAGGAACTCAATTTCCAGTTTTTGGAGAAATCTCCATATCGCTTTCCAGAGAAGTTGAACTAGACAGCATTCCCACCAGCAGTGGATAAGAGTTCATTTCTCTCTACATCCCCGCCAACACTGCTTGTTCTCATTCTTTGTGATGTGTGCCAATCTCTGTGGTGTGAGGTGGTACCTCATAGTTGTTTTGATTTGCATCTCCCTGATGATTAGTAATGTGGTGCATTTTTCATGAAAGCACCACAATTTACATAATTATTCAAAATTGAGATTAAGTTATATAAAGTTCCAATACAAAGCTCATTGAGTGTCCATAGATTGCTTGGAAGCAATATATTCTACTGTGATACATGTACATATCCAAAACATAGTGTGTAGTGTGTAGAGAAATCTAATGATATTTCTGTGATTGCAATATTTATTTTATAAATTAAAATCAATGTCTTAGTACTTCTTTTTATCTTTCACATGTATACCTCATCTGCACTAGTCTGAAATTATAGCCGTAAATAATACAATGCTGTAAAATCCATTATTGTAGGGACATTAATGGAAATATCTATTATGCTAAGAAACTCTCCCCTGGGGGGAAAATCTCTCTTAAATAAATTGCTCACTCCATTCCTGCTTTAGCAACGAAAGCAGAAACTGCTACATTTCAATCTTAAAGCCTTTTAGAGCTCTGGCTCTACTCATTTTGATAGATAGTGACATGAGTGACAAGTATACACATGAGCTAATAAAAAGTTGTAAAATAGCTTGCCAGTGTCTTTGCTGATAAATTCATTTCCTTTTAAAGGTATGTCACCATCATGTCTAACCAGATTTTATGTGAGGGTTCACTCAAGAGGAAATCAAGCTAATAAATCATTTAATATCAACTAATGAAAGCCACATATAAAAGGCTTTATTAACTGTGTTGGAGCTTTAATTGTCAGAGCATGTAAATTTTGAGCTCTGCTAAGTGAAGGACAAACTGTAATGAAGAAATTGAAATCACTTAGGAATAATTGATTTAATTAAACAGACATCTAAAAGATCATGTTCTGTATGAAACCACTCAAATAGGAAGAAAAGAATGTTTTACTCCAAGATAGGACTCACACTTTAAAACAGAAAAAGAGTATACAATTATGCTGAATTTCTTTTGGAGCAGTTTGAGAGACCTTACTACTAGCACTCATTAATATAACACTCACATTGTTTAAAATCATTTTTGAGTCTTTGAAATGAAAGCATAAAAATTTCTTTAACTTCTCTTGCCCATGTTAAGCAACTTTGTTACCTGCAATTCTGAGTATTTTATCCCCAGCACCACATAGATCCTGCCAGGATTTTCCCTCTAAGGATTAAAATTAGCATAAGAGCAATGTTGCATGGTGGCTTCAAAACTGAATAAGTAAAATAATGGGGTTTCATACACAAAACATATTTTCTCTAAAATATTGATGCAGTGATTTTGTTTCTGTTATTAATCATTATATATAATATTATCCAAAGAGAAATTAGAGGATGAAAAGAGGGTACTTGGATGAATCTTAATGATTTCTTTAAACACAGTTATGTAATTGGATATGTACTTAAAGGTACTACTAAATAGGTATGTGGTATATTTAGATAATAAAGTTTTTTTTTTTTTTGCATTTGGGCCACACACAGAAGTGCTCAGTGGTTATTCCTGGCTCTGCATTCATAAATTCCTACTGGCAGACAGAAAGAACCATATGGAATGCCAGGGATTGACCCAGGTCCATCTCAGGTTGGCCGGGTACAAGAAAAAAAAAAAAAGCCATACTGCTGTGCTATTGCTCTGGTCCCAGATAACATAGATCATTTTATATTCAGTGTTATAAAACTTGTTTCACAGTTATATATCCATTTACTCTATGTAGATACTTCAATATAAACTATTTTATAAGCAAACCACAAATTTTTGCATTAATAATATGAATATTTTATATTTTGCTTCACTTTTTGTACTCCACAAATAATTGTTTTTTAAACAATAAATGTATCCTATAAAAGATAAGTAATACATCTGCTCTGTTACAGAAGAGCTTTCTGTATACCTTAAGAATCAGGAAATTAGGGCTGAAGTGGTGGCACAAGTGGTAAGGTGTCTGCCTTGCCTGTGCTAGCCTAGGACAAACTGTGGTTTGATGGCCTGGTGTCCCATATGGTCCCCCAAGCCAGGAGCTATTTCTGAGTGTTTAGCCAGGAATAACTACTGAGCACTTCTGGGTGTGCCCCCCCCCAAAAAAAAGAATCAGGAAATTACAGTTCCATCAATGTTGAGGCAAAATGCATTATTATTCACAGCTGAGTAGTATTTCATTGTATGTGTTTATATAGATGTACATATATATGTATATATTCCACATCTGCATCATTCACTAATCTGTTGTTGAACATCTATTGATTCCAAATATAGTCTATTTTACTGAGAGTGCTGTGATAAATAATAGTGCTTGTTTTTCTGTCCTGGGGATATATATCTCAAAGCAGGATTTCTGGGTCCTATGGCAGATTGATTCCTAGTTTATTGAGAACTCTTCAAAAATCTTTACAATAGAAGCATTCCTGGGCAGCATTCCCCTCAGAAGTGAACGATATGTGCCATCTTTAGTGATTCTAATTAGGTGTCTCATTGTCATCTTGATTTGGATTTCCTTAATGTTAGTATCTGTTCATTTTCTCTCTCCATATTTAGTGGAGTCTTAAGGTTGAGTGAAAAAATTTTCTCCCAGTCAGTTGTCTTTTTTGTTTTATCCCTTGCTTATTTTTGCCATTCAGAAACATTTTAGGGATTGTAACTAGGCACAGTAGGCAGGGTATTTGCCTTGCATGTAACTGATGTGGGTTTGATGCCAACATCACATTTTGTTCCTTGGGCACTGCGATGAATAAATCGAGAACAGAGCCAGAAGTAACCCCTAATGCACTACTGGTTGTGGCCTAAAAACCAAACCAATAACGTTTTAGTCTGATGTGGTCCCATTTATTTAGATTATATCTATAACTTTTTGTCATTAAAGATTCCATTGAGATCTAAATCTTGGAATGTTCTGCCTATATAGATTCAATGCAATTCCTTAACAGAATTCATAAAACATTCTTTAAGAACTTTAAACCAGGAGCTAGAGAAATATCCAGTGGTAGGGCTTTGCCTTGCATGCAGCCAACCTGGAAGGGACCAGTTCAATTCCTGGCATCCCATATGTTCACCCAGCCTGCCAGGGGCTATTTTTGAGCGCAGAGTCAGGAGTAACCCCTGAATGCCGCTGAGTGTGTCCCCAAAAGCAATCAGCTAATCAATGAATAAAGTTTAAATTTAACAAAAAGAACTTAAAAGATAATTATAAAGCTTTGTGGAATTAAAACTGACCTAGTATAGCCAAATACACATTGATAAACAAGAGACATCTCATTATCTAATTAATTATAATTAATTAAGTCTGATCTTAAGGTCTTTAATCCACTTTAAATGTTATATCAGGTGTGAGATATGAACTGATCTTTTTTTTTCAATTTAAAAGTTTTAATGAAATTTTAGTCATGGCTAAACTTTCATGCCAATTTTTACCTATTATACATGTTTTTTGCCACATTTATGATATACAAAATTCTTCAGTGTAGTTTCAGACACAAAATGTATCAGGGCCAGTTCCACAACCAGTGTTGACTTCCAGTCACTGATATTCCCAAACCAACACCAAGACATATAGTAATCCAAATGGCAAAAAATATATAATAAATAAATAAATAGAGAAAGATAATTCCTTAAAGCAATAAGGGAGAAAAATAGCTCAAGTACAAAGGAATGAACATAGGATTCAAACTGATTTCCCATTTGAAACAATTCAAGACAGTTGGAATATTCCAAATGCTGAAAGATAGAAATTTCAAACTTAGAGACCACTATGCAGCAAAAATGAACTACTCAAAGATGTATTACACAACCCAAACCCTAGATTGTAACAAAAACAACTCTCTCTGTCAATAATCTCCTTATAGTCAATGGTCTAAATTCTTCCATTAAAAGAAATGACATGATACTCAGAAAACCTAAAGACTCTACCAAATTGCTTCTAGAAACAATAGATTCATATAGCAAGATGGCAAGCTACAAAATTAACGAACAAAAATCAATGGTCAGTTTTATACACCAAAAATGATAGGAAAGAAATGGACATTAAGAAAACAACCCTATTCACAGTAGTGCCACACAAACTTAAATATCTTGGAGTCAACTTGACAAATGACGTGAATAAGCTGTACAAAGAAAACAATAAAGCCCTGCTCCAAGAAATAAGAGAGGACACTAGGAAATGGAAACACATACCCTGCTCGTGGATTGGCAGGATTAACATCATTAAAATGGCAATAGTCCCAAAACATTGTATATATTTAATGTGGTTCCTCTAAAGATGCATGACATTCTTCAAAGAACTGGATTAAACACTTCTGAAATACATTTGGAACAATAAACATCCTTGAATAGTTAAAGCACTCCTTGAGGAAAGGAATATGGGACACATTACTTTCTCCAACTTTAAACTGTATTACAAAGCAATAATTATCAAAGCAACATGGTATTGGAATAAAGACAGATCCTCAGATTAGTGAAACAGGCTTGAGTACTCAGAGAATGTTTCCCAGACATACAATCATCTAGTTTTTGATGAAGGAGCAAGAAATCCTAAATAGAGCAAGGAAAGCTTCTTCATAAGTGGCTTTGGCACAACTGGATAGCCATTAGCAAAAAACAAAACAAAACAAAACAAAACAAAAAAATAACGTAGACCCCCCTAGCTAACATTATGTACGACGGTAAAATACAAATGAATTAAAGACCTTTATATCAGACCTAAAACCATAAGGTACATAAAACAACTTGTAGGTGAAAAACTCCATGACAATGAGACTAAATAAATCTTTAAGGGGGAAACAGCACTCTCCAAACAAGTGGAAGCAGATATAAACTTATGGGGATATATTAAGTTGAGAACTTTCTGCACCTGAAAGGAAACTGTGCCCAGAGGATAAGAGCCACCAACTGAGTGGGAGAAACTGTTCACCAATATCCATCAGATAAGGGGCTAATATCTGAAATATACATGGCACTGGTGGAACGTTACAAAAAAATCTAATCCCATCAAAAAATGGGGAGAAGAAATGAACAGACACTTTGATAAAGAATAAATACAAATGGCCAAAGGCACATAAAAATGCTCCACATCACTAATCATCAAGGAAATGCAAATCAAAACATCTATAAGGTTCCATCTCATGGCATCTAGTCCAACCTTTATGGAAGCGATATGGGAATTCTTTCAAAACCTGGAAATTGAGCTCTCTTAGAATCCATCTATACCACTCCTAGGGATATACACTAGGAATACAAAAATACAATACAAAAATCCCTCCCTCACACCTATATTCATTGTCACACCATTTACAATAGCCAGATTCTGGAAACAACCAAGATGGCCTTCAACAGATAAATGCCTAAAGAAACCGTGGTACATATACACAATGGAATATTATGCAGCTGTCAGGAGAGGTGAAGTCATAAAATTTTCCTATACATGGATGTACATGGAATCTATTATGCTGAGTGAAATAAATCAGAGGGAGAGAGAATAGTCTCATTCATCTATGTTTTTTTTTAAATAAAAGACATTTTGCAATAATCCTCATAGACAAAGGAGGGCTGGAAGTTCCAGATCATGACTTGAAGCTCATCACAAAGTGGAGTGAGTGACATTAGAGAAAAAAAATACACTGAGAACTATCATAACAATGTGAATGAATGAGGGAAGTGGAAAGCCTGTCTAGTACAGTGGGGTTGAGGAGGATAGGAGGGAGATTTGGGGCATTGGTGGTGAAAATGTTGCACAGGTGAATGAGGGTGTTCTTTACATGACTGATACCTAACTATAATCACATTTGTAATCAAGGTGTTTAAATATAGATATTAATATAAAAATAACAGAAAAAAGACACATAGTGGATGGCTGGATTAGTAAACAAAAACTGAATATCTGCTGCCTGCAAGAAACACAGCAACATGTACAGGATAGACACAGGCTTAGAATAAAAGGATGGAAATCAGTTGTTCAAGCCAATGGAAAACAAAAGAAAGTGGGGACGACCATTCTTATATCAGACCAAATTATATTAAACCTTAAGAAAGTGATCAGAGACAAAAGGGTCACTACTTACTTATCAGTGGAACAATAGATCAAGAAGTACTAACTCTAATCAACATTCATACACCAGATGCCGAGTAAGCGAAATATGTAAGGCATTTGCTTGCATACCTAAAGAAAAATATGGAAGGAATTGTGATAGTAATAGGAGATTTCAACACACCACTATCACTACTAGACAGATCCAGTAGGCAGAAACTAACAAAGATATAAGAGCCCTAAATAGAAAACTAGAAGAACTAGGACTAATGGACTTCAAAAGTCTACTTTTCCCAGTAAGTAGAAACACATTCCTCTCAAGTGAACATGGGACCTTCTCTAGAATAGACCATGCTGTAGGTTCTAAATCTAACTTGCAGAAAGTCACCCTATCGGATTACTATGCAACAGAGATCAAGTTGACTGTAAAAATTAAGCTATGGTGAAAATCCAATACCTGGAGATTAAACAACATGCTGCTCAACAACAACTGGATCAAAGAGGAAATCAAGGAAGGAATAAAATGATACATTGAGATGAATAATAATGAGGCAACAAGCATTCAAAATGTGTGGAACACAGAAAAACCAGTAATTATGGGGAAACTCATAGAAATACAGGCCTGTGTCAGGAAAGAGAAAAATGACAAAATCAAAAGTTTAAATGGCCACCTTAGGGTCTAGAAAACAGCAGCAAACACAGCCAGAAGACAGAAATCAATGAGACCGGGAGTTGGTTTTTCGAAAGAATAAACAAGAAAGACAAACCACTGTCAAGACTCACCTAAAAAAGAGAGAATAAGAGAAAAACCCAAATAGATAGGATCACAAATGAAAGGGGAGAGAGTACAAAAGAGTCCAAGAAATCCAGGACATCATGAGGACTTATGATGAACAATTGTACTCTGTTAGGATAGAGAACCCAGAAGACACTGACAGATTTTTAGAAAAATATCATCTTCCATGATTATATAAGGAGGATATAGAGAGTTAAACAGGTCAATAACATTTCAGGAGATTGATTCAGTAATTAAGAAACCCCAAGAACAAAAGTCCATGTCAGATGGTTTTACAGGTGAACTCTATCAATCATTTGAGAAAAATTAATCTATCAAACACTCTGAGAACCAATAATCCTCAGGCTCTCCCAAAATATTAAAAAGATTGGAATCCTTCCTATGTCCTTTTATGAGACTAATGTTACTCTCATTCCCAAGGATCACAAAGACTCCATCAAAAAAAAAAAAAAAAAAAGAAAACTAGAGACCAATCTCACTAATGAAATAGATACAAAAATCGTCAACAAAATCTGAGCAAACTGATACAATACAACAATACATCAAAAAGATTACACACCATGACTAAGTAGGTTTTATCCGAGGGATACAGGCATGGTTAAACATACGCAAATCAGGGGCCCGAGAGATAGCATGGAGGTAAGGCATTTGCCTTTCATGCAGAAGGTCATCGGTTTGAAGCCCGGTGCCCCATATGGTCCCCCGTGCCTGCTGGGAGCAATTTTTGAGCATGGAGCCAGGAGTAACCCCTGAGCGCTGCCGGGTGTGACCCCCAAAAAAAAGTTTAAAGAAGAAAAAAACATACACAAATCAATTGAGCTGCCATATGATCCAGCAATCACACTCCTCGATATCTAACCCCCAAACAGAAGGTCATTCATCCCAAAGTATATATGCACTCCACTATTTATCATACCAATCAGCACACTAGCTAAGATTTGGAACCAACCTCGATGCCCAACAACAGATGAGTGGATTAGGAAGATGTGGTACCTATATACAATGGAATAGTACATAGCAGTTAGAAATGTCACAGTCAAGGATTTTGAAGCAATATGGATGAATCCAGAAAATATTATGTTGAATAAAGTAAGTCAGAAGAAGAAGAATAAATACAGAACAATAGCACTTATCTGAGAGATCTAAAATATATACCATATATACATATAAAACTCCATGAACACATACAATGGTCTAAAGGGTAGAAACTCCAATAACTGCAGATGTTAGCATTTAGCAAGGTGTTCAAATAAAGTCAAAGAGGGGCAACACAAGCCTGGACTATCCACTACACCATAAAGAATCCAGCAATAATGGGAACAACAGCTTAGAGTGAACAGGTATGCAATGATCCTCTCACCACAAAGGTCGATAGTAATGTTTTAAGGCATTTATCCACAGAACCAGATGAAGAATAGGATGGAAAGCTAGAATCTCTAGCTGCAGTGATTACTAACAATATACTTTAATGCCCTAATTTTTCCAACTATAAAATAACCCTTCAGCTTCTTTGTCCACAGTGGTTCTTGGAAACAAAGTGTGAAGTGGTTATTTTACACCACAGTGCTCAGTCATACGAGATACCATATACAGTGTCCATTATGATAATGTCTTGATAAAATAATCCACCCATTTTCTTTTGTTTATATATTCTATTAGGATCTAAAGCATATGATCATTCAGACCACTGACACAGTCAATGGTACACCACATACTTATGTTAGAGATTTTTGCAATATGTTTTTGCAAATTACCATTCCTCTCTCTTCCCTACTTTTTTCCTTTTCCACTTCTTATTCTTCATCAACTCAACCTAGGTTAAATAAAACCCACGATGTCAATTTTCTCTTGGAAAGGAACCATAATACCTAAGATGCAGTGGACAATACTACATAGGGTAACCACCTCTTATATTCCTCAATACCACAGTGCTTAGTTCTCTAGACGTGAACACTATGCATGTCCAAAAATGATCCGGCTACTATCTAACCCTGAAACCTCCATTTAGCAAGGCCCACCCGCTTCAGTCACGGAGGACCTAGAAATTGGAAAACCTTCCAACTCTGATGCATAGGTCTATTATTTTAACTTATTTCTACTGTGTTTACTTATTGTTTTTCTCTTTCTTATCTTTTGTTATCAATTTCTCTCTTCTAATTTATATCTAAGCTAATTATTTACCTTTACCTAATTCAATTATTTTTAAGAGCTCATACCTATCCCTTGAGGATCAGGAATCTAACAACAACTTAAGAATAGATGACTATGTCTTTAGATTATATTATGTGCTGCTAAAAATTAGTATGTACTACAATCTGGAGATTTGGGGGACAAAGCAATTGTACATGGGCTCAGTTTTGATTTTATTGTTCATTGCTGAAAGTTCAAGACTGAGATATCATCGATGGGACTACTGAGAATTCTGCTTATGCGTAATTGTCCTTCCACTGTAACTTTACCCTTTCCTCTTTCTTTGCATCTCTGTTCTCATAATAAAAAATAAAAAAATGAAAAAAAAAAGAATAGATGACTAATATATGTATTTATGTGGACATGGGTTATAGAGAGTGGACTCCCCTCTGAAAGCCAAATCCAAACAGTAAACAATCTATGCTTAAAATGTATATAGCTCCTCCTCCCCTCTTCAAAAATCCTTCTATCCTTTCACCTCTCCCCAATTATGATAATATCCCTACTAATTTAACTTTTTATTCTCAGTTTTTTACTCATTATGTACCAAGACCAACCTCCTGCCCCAATATGCTATCAACCAGCTCTCAAAGTGAAAGAATACCCTCTCAACCCTACATCATGTGCCCCAGCAAGAAACTACAACCAACATTCCCATTGACTCATTCTGTGCGGCCCCTTTTCTCACCCCCCCAAATGTGGATTCAGCCCAGAAGGACCCCCAGCACATGGACTCTACCTGATCTCTTTCTGCTGCAAATGATGTATCAAACTCAACAAGACCAGGGTGTGTGATGAAATTGTGCCCTGAATTTCAACACACAGACACAAGATTATCTCAAAAGACAATGGGGAAGCCTACATATTTCCTTTATATGTTTAATACCTCTATAATAATACATCTGAGTCTGTTAATTTCCAAATTAAGGTAGCCTCTTATACCACTTCATTTTTCTTCAATTATTTTTGTTCATATATTTTTATATATTTCATATAAATGTATATATATAGTTGATTTTTTGCCTGGGATAGCTCAGATTAAAACCAGGGCACAGAGATTGTATATCCTGACATTCTTACCCCCAAATGCACCATCAATGCAATGTGGCACCATTCCTTATTGCAGAGGCATAATAAAAAAGAGGAAATTTTATGTACAGAATCAAGCTTTTATCTACTAGGGATAAGAACCCATACATTTTTTAATACAGGGGCACCTCCCACTCTGAACATTGTCATGTAGATCCAACTTAGACTTCATGAGATCAGACAGTGACACTCCAATATTGAGCCCTAGAGCCCAGAAATAGAATGAACTGAGTTCCTTGCAACAGCACCAGGAACCAAACTACCCCTGGGAAACTCCTAATACTGTTCTAGCACCAACTTACTCCAGTTTTGATATTACATCCTGACCATGAGGAAATGGCAACAACTTGATCTAAGAGGAGGTTTTCCTATCTAACCACCTATGGTAAGATGAAATCAAAAGACATGTCATCCTTTGATCTGTGCAAAAACCAGCATTGCTAACTACAGAAGACTAAATTTGACAAAAATGACTGGGCAAAACTTATCTGGGGATAAAAAAATAAAGACCCTAAGCTAGGCATCAGTCTAGGATTTGTACAATGACCAAGATCTCCAATTCCAGATTTTTGACTTTGACAACTGCGACAGAGCAGATCTTCCATAATCATAATAAAGGACTACCCTAGGCTTCGTCTAGGATCTGTGCAAAAACCAAGACCATCAGTTACAGAAGACCAATTACAACAACAGTGATGGAACAGAACTACTAGAACCATTAAAAATATGCTAACCTAGGTTTCATTATAAGTCTTGTGTAAATACCACAATCTCAAGATAGAAGTCTGAATCTATCATCCACAACTGAGCAGAAAGTTCATTGTCACTATGAAAATTTCTTGGGGTGTGAAAAGACCATGTAAGGAGCCTGTAGTTATTCCCATGAAAGTAAGCTTCTTTTTTTGTGTTTTTTTTTTGGGGGGGGGCCTACCCTTTGACTCTCAGGAGTTACTCCAGGCTATATGCTCAGAAATTGCTCCTGGCTTCGAGGGACCATAAGAGATGTTGGGGGGGGATCAAACAGCAGTCCATCCTTGTCTAGTGCTTGCAAGGCAGATAGATACCTTATCTCTACCGCCATTGGCCCAACCCCATGCTTCAAGGGTGGAATAACCCTGTATCTTTTAGGCCAACGGAATTCCTCCCCCCTTTTTTTTTTGGTTTTTGGGTCACACCCAGCAGTCAGTGCTCAGCGGTTACTCCTGGCTTCATGCTCAGAAATTGCTCCTGCAGGCACGGGGGACCATATGGGGCACCAGGATTCGAACTGATGACCTTTTGCATGAAAGGCAAACACCTTACTTCCATGCTATCTCCCGGGCCCCAGAATTCCCTTTCTAATTTCCCCAATTTATGTGCCTATGAAAAAACCAAACCAAAATAAACAAACAAAAATAAAACATTGCCATACCAGCCCTCCTTTCTTTTTTTTTTTCTTTTCTTTATTTTTTCTTGGTAGATGAAGTGAAAATCTCACTGAAAAGCCTCTCCAACAGAGTAACAGCAGCTTTTAAAGGGACACAGAAGAAAAACTTTAAAACCTGAAAATTAAACAGCTCACTACTGGAAAGCCAGTGGGTCAGAGAGGAAATCAAAAGATTCCTGAAAACTAATGCAAATGAAGACACAAATTATCAGAATATTTGGACACTGCAAAAGCAGTTATAAGAGGAAAATTTATAGCTTTGAAAGCACTTATCAGGAAGGAAGAAAATGCCTACATAAATAGCTTAATGACAAAGCTAAAAATTAGAAAATGGTCAACAAAATTAAGAACAAATAGGTAGGGAGAAGGAAATAACAAAGGTTAGTGAAAAAAAAATCAATGAAGTGGAAATCCAAAAAAATCTGAAAGATAAAAGTAAAAGTTGGTAGAACCTCACTGTCAGGTAGAGCAGGAGGGTGAAATTGACCAGGAAGGTGAAATTGGCAGCTGCCCTGCCATCACAGGCAGTCTCGCACAGAGGGGATCCACACAGTTTGACAGGCAGAGTGGGTGGGTAAAATTGACCAGGTCTGACCAATAGAGCTCTGGTAACTACTCCACCATTATGGGGTTGGGAGAGGCAAGCTGGGAGGGGAAGCATTCAGTCTGACAGGTAGAGGAGGAGTGGGAAATTGACACAGTATTGGACTTCCACCACACATTCTGACAGGTGAAGGGAGAGGGGAAATCTTGCTGTGGTTAGGCAGGCGGAGGGGACCTATGCCTTCTGGCAGGTAAAGTGAGGGATGAGTGTTGAGGACGGAGACAAACCTCATTAAAACAGCCATGATACCCACCTAGAGCCGCACTCTGGAGAAGAGACACAGCCCAATGCCACAGGTGACAAAGGAGGGCTGAAATCTGAATGCAGTCAACTCCAAACCAAACCACCAAATGGAAAGAAATATGGGTAAACTAAGGAAGACACTAACAACTGAAGATGTGAAGAGAAATCCTAGCAAATTTCCAAGTCCACCAAAATGAAAAAGCCCAATAGATAAGGACTTAAAAGGTAATGCAAACATGGCAAAAATAAATTAAGGAATCGCTAGCCAGTGAGTTCAAGAAATCCATTGATGAACAAATCAGCCAACTCAAAGAAGAACTTTTACAGTAGATGAGAGAATCCATAAAAATGAAATTAAAGAAAATATAAAATATCCTAGCAAGCTATAGTAGCACAATTACACATTTGGAGACCCACATAAAAAATTTGAAGAAAAATTACAAACCAAAAATGACAAAGAAGCCAATAAGGAAATAAAAGGTAAAGCATTGGAAAAATACTTAGGTAATTAACAATGACAAAAGAAATAATATATGGACTCTAGGAATACCAGAAAGGAAGGAAATAGGGAAAGGGGAAGAATGAGTAGTCAGGGAAATAATAGCAGAAAACTTTCTCACCCTCTGGAAAGAGGCTCCAGTGCAATACCAGGAGATAAAAAGAATCCCTAATAAAATAGACACTAATAAGCAAACACCAAGGTATATACTAATCCAAATGGCAAAAAAAGAAGGTTGAACTCCTTAAAGCAATATGGAAGAAAAAAACTCAAGTACAAAGGAAGGAATATAAGAATCAAATCAGATCTCCCATTTGAAAAAATCAAGCAAGAAGACAGTGTAATGGCATATTTAAACTACTGAATGAAAGAAATTTTCAACCTATTGTCCACTACCTGCAAAACTCAAATTCATATGGAAGGAAGGACTAAAAAACATTCTCAAACCAAAAACATCGCATTATTGGCACAAATAAAACAAATTCTAAACTGTGTATTCAAAGACAAAAATCCAAATCCTCAATTGTAACAACAACCACCTTCACAACAGCCCTCTCTGTCAATAACCTCCTTAAATGTCAATGGGCTAAACCAGGGGTCTCAAACTCAATTTACCTGGACGCCACAGGAGGCAAAGTCAGGGTGATCCTTGAGTGCAAAGTCAGTAGTAAGCCTTGAATATTGGAAGTGTGTGACCCAAACAACTAAAACAAAACAAAACAAAACAAATAAAAAGATTCTTCTAGGACAGAGCCACAAAATATTGTATGGAGGGCTGTAAATGTGAGTTTGAGACCCCTGGACTAAACTCTCCTATTAAAAGTAGAGAGTTGGATTAGAAAACAAAAACTGGGCCATGGTGGTTCCAGCTGCCTGAAACTGGATTTCATAAGCGTTCTAGCTGATGATCCTGCCTGCTTCAGATGTGGGTCTGGACTTACACACACTGATTCCTGCTGGTTTCTGCTGGGTGTCATAAGGGCGCAGAAGCCATCTTGGGCCATGGTGTTTTCAACCGCCTGAGACTGGATTTCATCAGCGTTCTTGCCAGTGTTCCTGCCTACTACAGAGAGTTCTTGGCTGGCTCCACCCTCCTGCTGTGCTTGGATGACCCTGATTACTTGAAGGGAACTCTTTGCTTTGCTTGTCTGTCTTCCCTGAATACTTGAAGTTCTCCTCAGAGGCCTAGGAAGCACCCACCCCCCCCCCAAAAAAAAACTAATATCTAGAGGCCATAGTAGAGCGTGGTCGCTCCGTTTTGTGGTCATGCACTCTTTCTAACCAATGAACCCCACCACAACATGCAGAATAAATCACACTAAAGTATGACAATGGGGAAATCTCAGAGGCAAACACCATGCACAGAGAATGAAGACGATAGCTTTAAATAGTGCCCATATTAATATCTGATGACACCAACTTTATACTCAGAGAAGTGTTAAGGGACGATAGCTCAGATGACCTAAAAAATTCCAACAATCTGATTAACCTCTTGGATGAGGAACTTAAAATAGAAATATGGAAGATGTTTGTAGAACTCAGAGAAAGCATAGATTGATCTGAACAGAACAAAAAGACAGAAATCAGAGAACATCATCAAAGAGATACTCCCAGAGTTAAAGAATACATGCAGTCAAATCCTACATGCCCAAATGGTACCAACTAAAAGACCCAAAGAAAAACATCCCAAGACACATCCTCTTTACAATGAAAAATCCCACAGATTTTTAGAGACAGAATACTGAAAGCAGCAAGATCAAAAAGGGAAATTGCATTCAAAGGAGTATCCTTAATACTTACAGCAGACATGTCACAAGAAACTCTCAAGGCCAGAAGACAGTGGTGAGATATTATGACAAGACTGAATGAAAGGGATGCCTCACCGAGAATACTGCACCCAGCCCGACTCAAGTTCAGATTTGAAGGAAGGACACATAGCTTCCTGGATAAACAACAGCTCAAAAACTTCACAAATAAAAAACCAACCTTAAAGGAAAAACTGAAAGGTCTACTTTAAGAAAAGAGAGAAAAACAAACACAGCAAACTTATCTACAAAGATGACATAAATCCTATGACAATCATCTCCCTCAATGTCAATGGACTAAATTCAGCAATTAAAAGACACAGAGTGGCAAAATGGGTCAAAAAGATTAATCCAACCTTCTGCTGCCTATAAGAAACACACCTGAATAATCAGAACAAACATAGACTCAAAATAAAAGGAGGGAGGAAAATAGTGGCCATATTAATATCTGATGACACCAACATTATACTCAGAGAAGTGTTAAGGGACAAAGATTGACACTTTGCACTAATCAAGGGATATGTGCAATTGGAAGAAATCAGACTTTAAACATATATGCACCCAATGAGAGACCAGCAAATTATCTAATACAATTACAGCAAATTATCTAATACAATTATTGACAAATCTCAAAAAAGACATCAATAATAACACAATAATTGTGGGAGACCTCAACATGGCCCTGTCAACACTTGATAGGTCAACCAGACTGAAACCCAACAAAAACATACTAGCCCTAAAAAGAGAAATGGAAGAAAAAGGACTAGTAGACATATATAGAATCTTCCACCCCCACAAAAAAACTGGATACACATTCTTCTCCAATGTACATGGATCATTCTCAATGACAGACCACATGCTGACACATAAAACATACCTCCATAAAATCAAGAGGATAGAAATCTTGCAGGTTACCTTTGCTGACCACAAGACTCTGAAAGTAGATATAAACTTGAAGGGACACAGAAGAAAAACTTTAACAATTGGAAATTAAACAGCCTGCTACTGAACAACCAGTGGGTCCAGGATGAAATCAAAAAGGAAATCAAAAGATTCCTGAAAACAAACAATAATGAAGACACAAGCTGCCAGAATCTATGGGGCAAAGCAAAAGCAGTCCTGAGAGGAAAAAATTTATAGCTTTGCAAGCATGCATCAGGAAGGAAGAAGGGACATACCTGAATAACTTAATGACGCAGCTCAAAAAATTAGAAAATGACCAACAAAAGGAACCGAAAATAGGGAGACAGAAGGAAATAACAAAACTGAAAGCAGAAATCAATAAAGTATAAACCCCAAAAACAATCCAAAAGATCAATGAAAGTAGAAGTTGGTTCATTGAAAAAATAAACAAGATTGATAAACCATTGGCAAAATCCACGAAGAAAGAGAGAGAAATCTGATAACCCATATTAGAAATGAAAAGGGGGAAATCAAGACAGATATTTCAGAGATCCAAAGGGTAATCAGAGACTACTTTTAGAAGCTTTATGCTACTAAACATGACAACCTAGAAGAAATGTATAAAGTCCTGAACACTTATAGCCTTTCACGGTTAAGTAAGGAGGATGTAGCATATCTAAACACCCCCATCACTATGAAGGAATTGAAACTGTAATCAAACATCTGCCTAAAAAGAAAAGCCCAGGCCCAGATGGATTTACTAATGGATTCTTTCAAACCTTTCAAAAGGATTTAATACCAATACGAGCCAGGCTCTTCCATGAAATTGAAATAATGGGAACACTCCCAAACAGCTTTTATGAAGCCAACATTACCTTGATACCAAAACCAGACAGAGATGCTGACAAAAAAGAAAATTACAGACCAGTATCCCTGATGAATGCAGATGCAAAGACCTTCTATGAAATCCTGGAAAATAGGATCTAATGTGTCATAAAGAAGATCATACACTATGACCAAGTAGGTTTCATCCCAGGAATGCAAGGATGGTTTAACATCCGTAAATTTATCAACATCATACACAGCATCAACAAAAAGAAAAATAAAAATCACATGATCATATCAATAGACACATAGAAAGCATTTGATTAAGGTCCAACACCCATTCTTGATCAAAACTCTCAGCAAGATGGGCAAGGAAGGAACCTTTCTCAATTTGGTTGAAGCCATCTACCACAAGCCAATGGCAAATATTATCCTCAATGGAGAAAAATTAAAAGCCTTTCCTCTAAATTCTGGTACAAAGAAGGCTGTCTGCTCTCACCACTCCTATTCAACATAGTACTGGAAGTACTGCTATAGCAATCAGGCAAGAAAAAGATATCAAGGGAATTCAGATAGTAGAGGAAGAAGTCAATCTCTCACTGTTTGCAGATGACATGATACTCTACTTAGAAAACCCTGAAGACTCTACCAAAAAGTTTCTATAAACAATAGATGCATAAAGGAAGGTGGCAGGCTACAAAATTAACACACAGAAGTCAATGGCCTTTTTATACACCAATAATGATAGGGAAGAGATGGAGGTTAAGAAGGCAATCCTATTGACATTAGTGCCACACAAACTCAAATATCTTGGAGTCAACTTGACCAAAGACGTGAAGGACCTATACAAAGAAAACTATAAAGCCCTGCTCCAAGAAATAAGAGAGGTCACACGGAAATGGAAACACATACCCTGCTCATGGATTGGCAGGATTAACATGACTAAAATGGCAATACTCCCCAAAGCATTATACAGATTTAATGCGATCCCCCTAAAAATACCCATGACATTCTTCAAAGAAGTGGATCAAACACTTCTGAAGTTCATCTGGAACAATAAACACCTCGAATAGCTAAAGCACTCCTAGGGAAAAAGAGTATGGGAAGCATTACTTTCCCCAACTTTAAACTGTACTACAAAGTATTGGAATAAAGACAGACCCTCAGATCAGTGGAATAGGCTTGAGTTCTCAGAGAACGTTCCCCAGACATACAAGCTCCTACAAAATCCTAAATGGAGGAGGGAAAGCCTCTTCAACAAGTGGTGCTGGCAGTACTGGATAGCCACTTGCAAAAGAGCTAACATAGAGCCCCAGTTAACATCATGTACAAAGGTAAATTCCAAATGGATTAAAGGCATTGATATTAGACCTGATACCTAAGGTATATAGAACAACACGTCGGTAAAACACTCCATGATGTTGAGACTAAAGGCATCTTCAACGAGGAAACTGCACTTTCCAAACAAGTGGAAGCAGAGATCAACAGATGGGAATACATTAAGCTGAGAAGCTTCTGCACCTCAAAAGAAATAATGCCCAAGACACAAGAGCCACCCACTGAGTGGGAGAAACTATTCACCTCATATCAATCAGATAAGGGGCTAATCTCCAAAATATACAGGGCACTGGCAGAACTTTACAAGAAAAAAATCATCTAATGTCATCAAAAATGGAGAGAAGAAATGAACAGACCCTTTGACAGAGAAGAAATACAAATGTCCAGAAGGCACATGAAAAAATGCTCCTCATCACTAATCATGAGGGAGATGCAAATCAAAACAATGATGAAATACCATCTTACACTGTTACAGACGGCTAATGCCTGCAACAACAAAAATTATTTATTGTACACGAGACCTTGTAACTCGTGGGAGAAAGCGGGACGGACGAATATTTGCTAACAGAAAATATTAATGTAAAAATGAAGAGACCACACGATTGTATGGGGTCTAAGCATGAAATGAAACCAAGACAATTTTATTAAAATCAAGGGGTGCTATAAAAGGTAAGCTCTGGAATGTTAGGTGAGGCAAAAAACCAGAAGGAGAGGAAAAGGGGTGCAATCCTGAAATTGAGCCGAGATTAGCATATTTGAAGAAGGACAAAAGATGCTAGCTGAAATTTTGCATTTGAAAGGTCCAGGCCAGGAGATGAAAAGGAATTTCTGTCTTGGGGTTATCTAAAAGGAGGGTGAAAAAAAACCCAGGTAATAATTAGCTATGGGGAAGTGAGAAATATATTTGGGTAATTATGCAATTATCAGGTAGAGGCAAAAATGTTTTTGTGTTTTGGGTAAAACATGAAAACTAGTTATGGATATTTAGCTTGGAGGAAAAAGGGAAGAACTTTCCTGGCACCAGGCCAGAGAGATTGCCCAGTGGGGGTGCAAGTTTGGCCTGGCGGCTTTGGTACTGTCATACCTTTGTCCGCAAGGAGGAATTTTGAGGCCTTATATTCTTAAAGGGACAGTGAGAAAAAATGTCACAGCCTTGGAAATCATGTTACAGACAATCCACGCAGAGATCAGCTTGAACAGCTCAGAGCGGGCCTTTCTGACATGATTTCTTCTCAGGAGTTTTTTTCACTCCTGAGGGCTGTGACATTACACCACAGAGATTGGCACACATCACAAAGAACGAGAACAATCAGTGCTGGCAGAGATGTGGAGAGAAAGGAACTCTTATCCACTACTGGTGGGAATGCTGTCTACTCCAACCTCTATGGAAAGCGATGTGGATATTCCTCCAAAAAATGGAAAAAGAGTTCCCATTCGACCCAGCTGTTCCACTACTATGGATATACCCTAGGAACACAAGAATACAATATAAAAATCCCTTCCTCACACCGATATTTATTGCAGCACTATTCACAATAGCCAGGCTCCGGAAACATCCAAGATACCCTTCGACAAATGAATGGCTAAAGAAATTGTGGTACATGTACCCAATGGAATATTCTGCAGCTGTTGGGAGAGATGAAGCCATGAAATTTTCCTATACATGGATGTACATGGAATCTATCATGCTGAGTGAAATAAGTCAAAGGGAGAAAGACAAAGAATAGTCTCACTCATCTATGGCTTTTAAGAAAGTTAAAACATTTTTTGCAACAATCCTGAGACAATGAGAGGAGGGCTGGAACTTCCAGCTCACTTCATGAAGCTCACCACAAAAATTGGTGAGTGCAGTAATAGAAATAACTACACTGAGAACTACCATAACCATGTGAATAAATGAGGGACCTGGAAAGCCTGTTTAGAGTACAGGTGGGGGTGTGGTGGGATGGAGGGAGATTTGGAACATTGGTGGTGAGAATGTTGTACTGGTGAAGGCGGGTGTTCTTTACATGACTGAAGCCTAATCACAATCATATTTGTAATCAAGATGTTAAATAAAGATATTATAAAAAGAAAACAATAACCGGATTTCTGCTGCCTACAAGAAACACACAACAAGTACAGGAATAACAGAGGCTTAAAATAAAAGACTGAAAATCAATCATTCAAGTCAATAGAAACCAAAATAAGCTAGGATAGTCATTCCTATATCAGACCAATTTACATTCAATCGCAAGAGTGATCAGAGACAAAGAAGTCACTAATTACTGGTCAGGGGAACACTAGACCAAAAAGTACTACTCTGGTCAATATTTATGCACCAAATGCAGAGATAGCAAAATATGTAAGACAAAAGTCACATGATTATATCAATCGTTGCAGAGAAGGCATTTGCTTTAAAACGTGGAGAAACATGTGGAAGGAAATGTGATAGTAATTGGAGATCTCAATACTCTACTATCACCACTGGACAGATTCACCAAACAGAAAACTAGTAAAGAAATAAGAGCCATGAATGAGAAATTAGAAGAACTACAGCTAATAGACTTTTATAGGGTCCTCCACCCACTCACACCCAGAAAACAGAATACACATTATTCTCAAGTGCACATGGAAACTTACAGAATAGGCCATGGCTTAGGATATAAATCTAACTTGCATAAAGTCACAAATATAAGGATTATTAGAAGCACCCTATCAGATCATTATGCAACAGAGATCAAGGTTTCAAAAAGAAACTATGGAGAAAGTCTAACACCTGGATATTAAACAACATGCTGCTCAACAACAGCTGAATCAAAGATGAAATCAAGGAAGAAAAAAAGAGATTCCTTGAGACAAACTATAATGAAGGGAAAAATTGCCAAAATCCGTGAGGCACAGCTAAAACAGTAATTAGGGGGAAACTCATAGCAATAGAGGTCTATGTTAGGAAAGAGGAAAATGACAAAATTAAGAGTTTAAAGGGGCACCTTAAGGAGCTGTAAAAACAGCAGCAAAGATACCCAAACACAATGAGAAGACAAGAAAAATAAAGAGCAGAGCAGAAATAAACTATTAGAAACTAAGAAAACGGGGCCAGAGAGGTGGCGCTAGAGGTAAGGTGTCCGCCTTACAAGCACTAGCCAAGGAAAGACTGTGGTTCGATCCCCCAGTGTCCAATATGGTCCCCCCAAGCCAGGGGTGATTTCTGAGCGCTTAGCCAGGAGTAACCCCTGAGCATCAAATGATGTGGCCCCAAAAAAAGGCAAAAAAAGAAAAGAAAAAAAAAGAAACTAAGAAAACAATACAAAAAATCAATGAGACCAGGAGTTGGTTTTTCAAAAGAATAAAAAATATAGATAAACCACTGGCAAGCTCACCAAAAAAAGAGGGAAAATACCCAAATAAATAGGATCACAAATAAAAGGGGAGAGATTATAACAGACCCACAAGAAATTTAACATATCATGAGTATTTATTATGAACAGCTATATTCAGGTTAGAGAACCAGGAAAAAACCAACAGATTTTGGAAGAATATAATTTTCCAAGAATGGATAAGGAGGAAGTAGAAAGCCTAAACAGATCAATTCCATCTGAGGAAATTGAATCAGTAATTAAGAAATACCCCAAGAACAAAAGTCCAGGTCCAGATGGTTTTGCAGGTGAATTCTATCAAACATTTTGAGAAGAATTATTACCACTGATCCACAGGCTCTTCCAAAACATTGAAAAGACAGGAATCCTCCATAATTCCTTTTATGAGGCTAATATCATACTCATTCCCAAAGATTTAAAGGGACTGCCAAGAAAAAAGTAAAGACTGATCTCACTAATAAATATAGATGTAAAATTTCTCAACAAAATATTAACAAGCTAAATGAAGCACTACATCAAAAAGATTATACACCAGGACCAAGTGGGTTTCATCCCAGAGATGCAAGGAAGTTCAAGGTATGCAAATCAATCAACATCATACACCACATCAACAACATGAAAGACAAAGGTCACATGATTATATCAATCATTGCAGAGAAGGCATTTGACAAAATCCAACACCCATTCTGGAATGAACCTTCTTCAAGATTTACTGCTCTCTCTAAAAAGCCCACTGCCAACATTATCCTTAATGGAGAAAAGCTAGAAGCATTTCCATTAAGGTCAGGAACTAGGCAAAGCTGTCCACTCTCTCTTCTCTGATTCAAGAGCTAGCAATAGTTATCAAACAAGAGAAGAGAATCAAATGGATCCAAATAGGGAAAGAGGAACTCAAACTATCTCTTTTTGCAGATAGTATGATGACATACAATGAAAATTGTAAAGAGCCCACAGTAAAACTCCTAGAAACAACCAAATAAAGCAAAGTGACAGGCTACAAAGTCAATACACAAAAAACATTAGTGTTCCTCTATACAAATGACAAAGTAGAAGACAAAGAGATTAAGGAGACACTCCTGTTTAAAATAGTATCCAACTATTATTATCCACTTACAGGAGAAGTGAAGGACCTATATTATGAAAACTTCAAAACACTTCAACAAGAAATTGAATAGGCTCTAAAGAAACGGAAGAACATCTCATGCTCATGGGTAGGTAGGTTCAACATTGTCACATTGATGATTTACCTAAACATCTATATAAATTCAATGCAATTCCTATCCAAATTCGGACATCAATTTTAAGGACTTAGAACAATCAATTATAAAATTCATCTGGCACCACAAAAGACCCAGGATAACCAAATACATACTGAAAACCAAGAAGCTGAGTGGAGTCTCTTTACAAAACCTATAGCTCTACTATAAAGCCATAGTGATCAAAACAATATGGTACTGGAACAAAGACAGAGTCACAGACAATTGGGTTAAAACAGAATATCCAGAGATAACCCCCCATATATACAGTCAACTAATATTTGACAAAAGATCAAAGAACTTGAAATGGAACAAAGACAGTCTGTTCAACAAATGGTATTGAAACAACTGGATAACCACCTATAAGAAACTAAAAATTGATCAATACCTCACACTTTACATAAAAGTCAACTCAAAATGGATTAAATACCTTGAAATTGGATTCTGAATCTATAAAGTTTACTGAGGAAAAAATAGGCAGAAGACTCCAAGATCAAAAAATTATGTGAGGATAGAATGCCAATGGCAAGAACTTTAGCATCACACCTACATAAATGGGACTACATCAAACTAAAAAGTTTCTGCATAGTGAAAGAAACCCTATGTAATACTAGAAGACAGTAATTGAATGGGGGAAAATTTTACACTCAACATGTCAGATAAATGGCTAATATCTAGGATTTACAAAGTACTCAGAAAACTGAGCTCCAAAAAATCCAATAAAGACATAGAAAAATGAGAAGAAATGAATAGACACTTCTCCAAGGAAGACTGAAAGATGGCCAACAGACACATAAAAAACATGCTTACCTTCACTCATCATTAGGAAAATCCAAATCAAGACACAATGTGGTACCAACTTACACCATTGAGGATGGCTCACATCAAAAATAATGGGACCAATCTCTGTTAGCAGGGATTTGGTTAAAGTTTATGATTTAACTTGGAAATTTTAATATCATAACTTCCAACTCCTACAATTGATTATTATATTCATTTGTATCACTTTAGGAACTGTCTGACAGTAGCTACTTTATAATATAGCAAAATAAATGGTCACATATAGAGATATAATTAAGTCACCAATTGTTTCATTTTCAGAAACAGCAGAATGGTAGAGACCAAAATCATATCCCTATAGCTTCTAACACCTGATCACATAAATTATTCTTTTCAAAGGTTGATTCACATTTGGAGGTGACAGATTAAATAATATTATTCATTCTATTGAGTGAGAAAAGTTTTCACACCAAATACATATATGTATTTACACCAAAATCTATAAACCATTCACAAATATCAATAAAAATAACACACTAACATCCCTATAAATTGAAAGAAGTGCTGAATACATACACTTTTCCAAAGTATACATGCTATCAAAATATGATCATCATCACTGGTTGATAGAAATATGCTAACCAAATATTTCAAATGTTTGAGACAGTACTTCATATCAGAGAATTAACTAAATAGAATGCTTTCTCTTCTCTGTTGTATATAGAATAACTGTATAAGTAATTTTATGTAATAAAAGGAATTGCCTAGACTCCAAAAACTGTACTCAATATGGCAATATCTTGACAAAATACTCTAATTTATACATTTTTATTTTTATTACACCTGCTATCATAATGCTTATTTCCATAGAGACCACTGAAATAGGCAACTGGACAACATAGACTTTTGTTATAGAACCCATATTTTGAGTACGTATTTGCAATTTATATTTTTTAATCCAAGCTACTTTACTATTATATCATAATGTTTATGTTGTCAGTTTGCTTTCAGGAAAGGAGCCTGAATATTCGAGACACAATAGACAATACTAATGGGGTAGACTCCTCTTACAGTGTTCACTCCATTTTGCTTAATACTGTAGATGTGAAAATCATGATTGCTCAAAAATTCCTCATACAACCCCAGAAGCTTTTATTTAGCAAAATTTATCCTCACCATTGATGAAGTGCCTAGAAATTGAAAAAGCCCCCCCCCCAGAATGTGTTGGCCATATTTTAAGCACTCTGACCAATCCCATAAGCGTCACTCCTCCAAATACAACCTATAAATAGATCTACATTGTCTATCTAAATGTGTGTATGTGGTGGACTCCTCTATGTCTGTCTAATCTGTATTGTTATTATTTCTGCCTATATTGTATATAGTCCCTGTTATAATATAAACTTTCTTTCCCCCATCTACCACATTAAAAATCCTCTTTTATCCTCTCACCACCTCAAACCTGATCTGTCATCTCTCACTAACCATCTTTACGCTCAGTTTTTAATTCATCAGGAACTGGAAACTTTTCTTTGCCCCAGCAAGCTGCCAGCTGACTCCCTAAATGAAAGAACCCCTGCCCAGCTCATCATGACTCACATCAGGAAGAAGCTGCAGCCACTGCTACTGCTAATTCATTCTTTTCTCTCACATCCCCTCATTGTGGACTGTTGCTTGATATCAGATTTGGCTCCAGAGAGACTCTCATCTTAAAGATACTACCTAATCTTTGACTTCTGCTAATCATTTCTCAGATTCCACAAGACCTGTGTGAGATGAAACTGTGCTGTGAATTTTATCTCACCCACAAACTATCTCAAAAAACTTAAAGGGGATATCTATATTTGCATGTTGCTATAAATGCATTTTCTTTTTTTTTGTTTGTTTTGTTGTTTTTTTGGGTCTCACCCGGCAGTGCTCAGGGGTTACTCCTGGCTCTATACTCAGAAATTGCTCCTGGCAGGCACGGGGGACCATATGGGGCACTGGGATTCGAACCGATGACCTTTTTGCATGAAAGGCAAACGCCTTACCTCCATGCTATCTCCCGGGCCTGCATTTTCTTAATTCTTAGTGTATATTTTCATATGTAGAGATCTCTTCCTCCATCCTTTTTTTATCTGCTTAGTAGGGAATTTTAGTAGAAAAATCTTACTTGGTATCTAAGTTCAGATTAAAAGCCTGTAGTGTGTAGTATTGTGACAGTGTGCTTCATGGGTAAAGATATCATGGGTTTTTTAAAACTAATGGTATTTTCTTTCTAATTTTCTGTACATTTGCTGTGCAGCTGCAAAACAAACAAACAAAAACAAGCATTCAAAAAACATCCTGCCACACCTGCCCTCCCTTTTTAATTTTATTTTTATCCTCTAGAGCAGGGGTCCTCAAACTATTTAAACAGGGGGCCAGTTCACTGTCCCTCAGATTGTTGGAGGCTGGACTATAGTAAAAACAAAAACTATGAACAAATTCCTATGCACACTTCATATATCTTATTTTGAAGTGGAGAAACAAAATGGGAACAAATACAGTATGTGGCCTGCGGGCAGTAGTTTGAGGACCACTGCTAGAGACTACCACTTTTTTCATAGAATCTTGGAACATGAATAACTTTGTTTTACCTCATATTTCTAAGTCTTCAAAAAATTAAGAGAAGAAAAAAAGTGATTGGGTCCCAGAGGCCTAGTGGTCTCAGGTGCATTGGGTGAAAAAAAAAAAAGTCAGAACTAAATACTCAAGCCAAAGTCAACAACAATCGATTTAAAAGACCAAAACTATAACAAGCTGGGAAAAATGAACCTCTTACACTGGTAAACCAGAAAGTTAATGGTGGGGTGTACAATGCATGCTGGGAACTCTGGTGGAGGGATGTCAACACTGGTGGTGGGAATGGCCCTAATTCACCTTCACTATATGCCTGAAATGCAACTATGAAGGACTTGTAATTCACAATGGTCTCCATGAAAACTTAAAATAAAAGGTCCCCCGTGCCTGCCAGGAGCAATTTCTGAGCATGGAGCCAGGAGTGACCCCTGAGCACTGCCGGGTGTGACCCAAAAACCAAAATAAATAAATAAATAAATAAATAAATAAATAAATAAATAAATGAATATCTGGAGAAAAAATAAAATGTTTGGAAAAATCACCAAAGTCAAGTAGGTTTCTGGAGACTTTTGCAATCCTAACTAAATGTTTGTTGTAAAGCTTTAAAAATGTTTCAATGAGCTGTAAAGTGTCTGCCTTGTGCTCTCTAGCCTAGGAGGGACTGTGTGTGGTTAGATCCCCCAGCGTCCCATATGGTCCCACAAGCCAGGAGCGATCTCTGAGAGCAGTCAGGAGTCACCCCGAACTTCACTTTGTGTGACCGAAAAAAATGTGCTAATAAATAAACTCTTTAAAATTTCTTTTGCGTTTTTCAGCATAACCGTGTTATTAGAAAATAGTATTAAAATGGCAACTAGCTTATATAAAGTCGACCATCAAAAAATACTGAACAGTTGAGTTAATAGGATTTAAAATAATTGTTACCTAATTTAATGTTCTTGTTTATTTTTCTCTCTCCTTACATAATGAGTATATGGGCAAAAACAAAAGGTATGTTTTTCAGAACAGAAAAAATTAGTTCCTGAAAATAATATTAAGATGAATCAATAAATAACAAAGGAGGCATAGTCATTCAATGAAGTAACTCATTCTGTGAAAAGGTCTGTTAGTTTATCTTAGAGGTTAGGTAGAAAGGTCTACTAATCAAGGTGATTGGGGATTAGGCTTGGAAATTTAACTGGAGGGAAATTTATATGAAAGAAATATAAGTGGATCAATTACATTAACATCCCTGAAAATAGCATAGAAGTTAAAAGAAAGGAGACTCAGAAAATTAAAATCAGCATTTCTCTTTACACTCTGAGTAGATGCCTCTGGCTATGATACTTGATCCCATTATATTAGGTTCATTCAACTATCTATCTAACTCTTGTTTTAATTAGTTTTATTTCCCATGTAGGGTTTTTTTTTTTTAAAGGCGAAAAAAACCCTTTTAGTTCCTCTTGAATCCCTATAGATCTCAGAGTATATATTAGATTTGCATTCTGGTTTAGTCACTAATTTCTTTGGCATTTAATTAACCTAGTTTACCTTTAACAAATATTTGTGTTTAATATAATATAATTTAATATAATAGCCTTGAAATTAACGTATCTGATAAATACATAGGTTGTACCTTGAAAATGCCATATATATCATTTTGATCATGTTTTGTTATAATTGCTTTACTAGTATAGGTTAATTTACCTTTCCACTCATATATCAAATATGTTTGACAAGTAAAATTATATTTGCAGCATATAACTTCTGAACAAAAATCTGTAGCTAAAAGTGGAAAAACTGAACTAGTGAAATGTTGATCAGAAGGCACTCTGCAACATTTGGCACTGTCTTCCTTTGTATAATATTGTACTTTTCATTTGTGATCAAGAAGACTGACTCAGTAAAAAAATCATATTAAAAAATTTAAAAAGGAGATGTTATTTGTGTACAGCTGGAACTAAAAACTTTTTTAACTTTTGACTTGTAAATTGAATCAGAATTACATTTATTTTAAGAAACATCTCCATGATACCATTCTTGTAGAAATCTATATTGTTTCAATAAAAACAGTATGTGGCAAAAAATACCAATTGATGCAGCCAATTGACCTTTATTTTATTCAATAATTCTTATTCTTATTTTATATCTCTTGCCTTCCAGTTTTCAAATAAAGAACAGTACATTTATATTATGTTATTACAAGTATTGCTAACTAACATTTTTTTAATTTTATTTTAACACCTTGATTACATACATAGTTGTGTTTGGGTTTCAGTCATGTATAGAACACCACCCATCACCAGTGCAACGTTCCCATCACCATTGTCCCAAATCTCCCTCCTCCGCAACCACGCCCCGCCTGTACTCTAGACAGGCTCTCCATTTCCCTCATAGGTTCTCATTTTTAGGACAGTTCAAAATGCAGTTATTTCTCTAACTAAGCTCACCACTTTTTGTGGTGAGCTGCCTGGGGTGAGCTGGAACTTTCAGCTCTCTTCTCTTTTGTGTCTGAAAATTATTATTATTGCAGGAATGTCTTTCATTCTCCTTAAAACCCGTAGATGAGTGATACCATTCTGCGTTTTTCTCTCTCTCTCTCTCTCTGACTTATTTCACTGAGCATGATAGATTCCATGTACATCCATGTGTAGGAAAGTTTCATGACTTCATCTCTCCTGACAGCTGCATAATATTCCATTGTGTATATGTACCACAGTTTCTTTAGCCATTCGTCTCTTGAAGGGCATCTTGATTGTTTCCAGAGTCTTGCTATGGTAAATTGTGCTGCAATGAATATAGGTGTAAGGAAGGGGTTTTTGTATTGTATTTTTGTGTTCCTTGGGTATATTCCTAGGAGTGGTATAGCTGGATCATATGGGAGCTCGATTTCTAATTTCTGGAGGAATCTCCATATCGCTTTCCATAAAGGTTGAAC
>PVKC010004142.1:11814-36005 GCA_004027635.1 Crocidura indochinensis | reverse complement strand
TCTATTTATTGTTATTGAAACTGAACAATTTATTAATATTTTGTAACATATATCTGAGCTTGGTAAAAAGACTTATTGATTCTTTATTGTATATTTATGGATATGTGCACACAATGTTTTTGATTGGCAGTATTGTTTCACTGATGCCTATTTCATCTTCCAAAGACTGTCAAGACTTTAATACTGTTTCTCAATGAAAAAAGACTTCCAGAATATTCTCAATTACTTAGAAAATACAGCAAATAGGACTCCGTGCCTCTAGTTCCCTAATTACACATCAGCTGTGATATTCTAATTGCTAGCTTATTGTTTCATTATTTTCTATACTTCCTTGAGGAATATATTGTCGTATATACAACTTCAATCAAAAGCCAGGGTGTTTGCAGTGATCAGTTCTCGGTACACTTAAGCATTCAGGAAGATACAATGAAGGCACTTATACCTTGTTCTTTTCAGCAAAAATGTTGACCTAAAGTCTAGCCTGCATCTTGACTCTTCTTTTGATTGTCCCTTAATACAACTTCCACTGTTTTCAAAGGGAGCCCTTAGGCTTGAACTTCTTTACTCTCTACTGCAAATTAAATCAGTTCCTTTGGAAGGAGATGAAGGTTAGTTGTTTAATCACCTGCTTTTCCTCCAGGCAACTTCTATGATCAACAGCTCAGAAGCACAATATGGATCAGATGGCAAGCTCTCTTCTCTGCATCTCTGTGGTGTTGGGAAGAAATCTTTTTGGTTGACTTTCTGGACATAAAATACTGTACTAGGGCAAGTATAATGTGATATTTTAGTTTTCTAAGGAGATTAATGATATAATCTCCATAATTTGAGAAATGTGTAGGCAACAAGAGACAAGCTACCTCTTAACTGCTGTTATCCAAAGCTTATACTCAGCGAAAGAGAGCAGGTGCTGTGTGAGAAATTCCTCACAGGAATAAATCCTTTCCAGTGAGGTATTTGGGAAAGAGTAATCGTTTGTTTTTGTTTTGGAGGGGCCACACCTGTTGACGCTCAGGACTTGCTCCTGACTATGCACTCAGAAATTGCTCCTGGATTGGGGGGACCATATAGGACATTGGGGAATAGAACCATGTTCCATCCTAGGCTAGTGGTTGCAAGGCAGATGCCTTACCTCTAGTGCCATGGTTCCAGCTCTGGAAAGAGTAGTCTTAGCAAAGTTGGTAGAGTGGTGTCTCCATCTCAATGAGGTGGGAGGAGACATAGAATAATCTTTAAATACTACAAACATATTTCCCTATTTTTTGTTTTTTTTATTTGTATTATTTTTATTTTATTATTTTTATTATTTATTATTTTTTCAAATTATTTACAAAGTAAAATTTTAATATACTTTATATTTTTAACAGAAATTTTTAGTAAACAAGTCTCTACTGTTGTCATATAAGCAGTAGACCTCCTGGGGTTTAATCTTATAAAGCTTACATTTTATACAGGGTAAATTTTATATGAAAAGTAATACAGTGATTATTTTGGGATTCAAAATGCTATATGTAGGTGTTTAAGAATATTAATTAAAGCAGATCGAAAAGATAAGAACTGAGTAAAGGGGCCAGAATGAAAGTACAGCAAGTAGGGTGTTTGCTTTGCACATGACAAAACCTGATTCAATCCTGGTACTCCTTATGGTTCCTAAACATAGCCAAATGTGATCATTGAGTGTAAAATCAGGAGTCATTTTCTGAGGCATATCCCTCAAAATAAATATTAAATAAATAAAGTAAAACTGACTAAAATAGAAACTACATTTATTAATCCTCTTTTCCTCCCCTTTATTTTCTATTTCATTTTTGGTTATTTCCAAATATCATGGATCTAAACTTTACCTATGGATTTACCTTTTTATCTATTTTTTAATATAATTACCTATTTTTATCTATTTCACTATCTTCTATCTATGTATAGATGTATCTATCAATCTATCATCTATCTATCTAAACCTATCATTATCTATTTATCTCTTATCTATTTATTCAACTATTTATCTATCTATATTTATATCCTATCTGTGTGAATATTCTTTTTATAAAGTTTCAAAAAAGAGTCTTAGAACTTTTAGAAGTAGCTGCCTCTAAAGAGAACTGATAACATTGGGTAGGAGAACAATTGGCCTTTTAGAATATACTATTTACTCTAAAATGTATTAAATAATCCTGAACATACTGTTTGTGAATTTGCTATTTTTTTAAATATTTGATTTAATCTTTTCATAGAGAGGATATTAATAATGAAAATTTATTGTTTTTGGTACAGTCAGGATTTTGATCTAGAATTTTGACCACTTGGATCTATTTCAATGTTTAAGTCTAGTCATTCCTATTTAGGACAAATCTAATATTCAAAAGAGTAGGAAAGATACCATTAATAACCACTTTAGGACATGTGGTTATGAAATATCTTGAAGAATTCAAATTAAGTGCATACCTGCCTCACACAAAGTTGTAACTAAAGTTTGACTGTGATTTAAGTTACATTTGGAAAAAATATGGTTATGAGCAGGGAAACTAAATCATCTTATCATGATGTGACATACACTGATTGTGATCCATATCTGCCTAGGTATATATTTATTTAAATTAGGCCTCCAGAGTAAAATTAATCTTTCTGTAATGTTTCCAATAATAGCAATAATAATGATATATGTGTTCTTGAGAAGTAATATATTATAAAATCACAGACTGAGCATAAATGGGATATTTAAACACTTTACTAAATCTTAAGTATTCCATTAAAATCTTCTTTCATTGCTCTGCTGACATCATAGCAATACTATGTATTTAAAAATTAGACCTCTTGGGGCTTCAGTAATAGCACAGTGGTAGGCCATTTGCCTTGTACGCAGCTGACCCAGGATAGACATGAGTTCAATCCCCTGATCCCCCTTAGCCAGGAGCGATTTCTGAGTGCATAGCCAGGAGTAACCCCTGAGCATCACTGGGTATGGTCCCACCATCATCAACAACAACAAAAAAACAGAATTCTGGTTTGATATTAACAGTTTTGTTTTGTTGTGTTTGTCAAATATAATAGTTTATACATTTTGACTTAGTTCAAGTTCAATCTACCAATAGATTGACAATCGCCAAAAAATTCTGAAAATTTTAGTCATGTGTTACTAGTTGGTGATAAAACTCCTGGCACATCAAAGATTTAATTCCTCAATATAATCATACAATACAAAATTAAACCAAATTCTACACTAGTTTTTTCAGATAGAGTGACAGCTTAAATAAATACTAATTTGCTAATTTGACTGTTATGGGGAGCCCAGATATTAAATAAAATATCAGTTTTTGGCATAGATGTAATATTTCTGGATTATATGAATTAGTACCCAGAGCAAAACATATTGTCATCTCAAACACAGGATGTCTTTGTATTACACAATCAAAGGAATATCTAAATACAAAAAGAACGAGAAGAAAACACATTTTTACCTGAGTGATGGAGGAATATTGGTAAGTTTTGCTATGGGGCTTAATTGAAAAAATATTATTGAATTTCTTCAGTCTCCCAAAGAACACAAATAGTGTAATGTACACAATCTGCTCTACTAGTATTAGGTTCTTTACTTTTTTTTATTAGGGTCTTTAAATTTGAATTAAAACTGTTCCATTAATCTTGGAATTACAACTTTCCAAAACAAATCTGGATAATTCTCATCCTCTTTATGTGGGTCAGCTCTTTATTTATCGCATCTGTCTTTGTATGCATCTATGTATGTATGTATGTATGTATGTATGTATGTATGTATGTATGTATGTATCTGTATTTAGTCTATTGGTCTTTTTCTTTGGAGAACTCTCACCAACATTAACATTGCTAGCACTTTTCTCATGCTCAAACTTTATATATTATACTAATTTAATCTCATAATAGACTACTTTAAAAGTTATACATTGATTTGTACTTCATGTTAACTACCATAATTGTATGATATAATTATTGAGAATTTTTTTTGGTTTTTGGGCCACACCGGACGACACTCAGGGGTTACTCCTGGCTATTCGCTCAGAAGTCACTCCTGGCAGGCACGGGGGACCATATGGGGAACCGGGGGATCGAACCGTGGTTTGTCCTAGGTTAGCACAGGCACCTTATCTCCAGCGCTACTGCCCTATCTCTTATCTAACCTTTAATCTTTTGTTTGTTTGTTTTTGGGCCACACTGACTTTAAAGGTTACTCCTGCTCTGTGTTCAGAAATTGTTTCTGGCAGGCTCAGAGGACCAAAAGGGATGTCAGAGATTGAACCCAGGTCCGTCCCCGGTTGGCCATGTGTAAGGCAAAAAAGCCTTACTGCTGTGCTATCATGGCTCCAAAGCTTTAATCTTATAAGAGAGTTTATCTGTTATCCAAAAAGAAAACTTTTTTCTTCCTCAGCAGTCAAAGTTCTCAAATCACTTAAGCTTAATTTAAACTTGTTCTTGTTCCAAATTTATTCATGACTCTATCAAGCTATAATTATTATTATTTTTTGTTAAATTCTGAGATAAAAATAGTGAACATTATTACCATTAGTTCAGGGTCTACCTCAGTAACTCTTGGACCAAATGTATTGACTAATTTGAAACATATTTCACAAACCCCAGAATATGTATCCACCCTTTACCTTATCAGCAGCTGAATTAGTTTTGTTTCCAAATTATTCAAGTCATTATTGGTGGATGTTCGCCTTCAGTATTTGAAGTTTTGGGGCTTCTGCACGTGACATTTGGCTTAGATTTGCAGGTTTGATTTTTTTTTTCAGTGCTAAAAATGGTGATGCTTTCTGCTTAACACTATGAGATTAAGGCAATGGGGGTCATACCTGGTAATTCTCAGAGCCCTATGTGGCACCATAAATCAGACCCAGGATTTGTCTGTGCCTTGCATTAAATATGTATTACAGCATTTTGAGCTATCTCCCTGGCCCAGATTGACTGATTATTTCTATGGTTTGTTTAATAATTTTACAGAAAATAGCACAATACCATCCTTTTTTCGTTGGGATATACAACATCTTACTTATTTAACATTTTTCTAGGTCCACATAGTTGCTACCATATTTTGATTACTGTCAGTTGCATTGCAATACTCATTACAGTTTATATGACAATATATTTTAAAGGTAATAAATAAGGAGATATTTGATGTGAAAATATGTGAAAATACATTTTCTGAGGTAAGTAATATATATTTCAGCACTTCTTTGTTGTTGTTTTTGGTCCACCCAGTTTACCCTTAGCTCTGTGCTCAGAAATTGCTCCTGGCTTGGGGACCAAATGAGATGCCAGGGATTGAAACCAGGTCCATCCTGTGTCAGCACGTTCTGTCCTAGGTCAACTGCATGCAAGGCAAATGCCCTACTGCTGAGTCACTGCTCTGACCCCAATTTTTAAATTTTAGTTTCCATGATAAATGCTAATGATTATCGATTCCCAATAAGTCTATAATTAATTTAAATTTTGATAGGTTCCTATTAAAATCTTAAACAGAGTTTTCAGCTGTTTGTATTTTGAGTTAAGTTATGCAAGTTTTTTATATAAATTGAATATTCTCCTCTCTTTAGGAATTGGATTGTGTTCGAATATATTTTCTCATTCAGTATTCTGATGTGCAATTTTGTCAATGTCAATTCTTTTGCTCTGCATAGTACTTTTTAGTGTAGTACAGGTTATGTTGTATTAAGTTTCATTTCCCTTTTTGAGATTGAGTCCTCTATTATGTCTCAAATGCTGCTATCATGGATGTTACACATATGTCATATACTAAGTAGGTGAAGGTTTGGGCATGCTATGCATGTCTTTATTCTATTTTGAATATATTTATTTATATTTAGTTAGAACATTGCATAGTTTCTCTATACTATTATTTAAATTATTAAAACTCAGATTTTGTGATTTAAAATACTAACAATTAAGAATTTATGGTTTAAGCTGGGCGGTGGCGCTGGAGGTAAGGTGCCTGCGCTAACATAGGATGGACCGCGGTTCGACCCCCAGTTCCCCATATGGTCCCCCGTGCCTACCAGGAGTGACTTCTGAGCAAATAGCCAGGAGTAACCCCTAAGCATCACCTGGTGTGGCCCAAAAACCAAAAAAAAAAAGAATATATGGTTTAAAATACTTGTTCAAAAATTGTTTCTAATATTTTAAAATGATTTGGAGGGGCACGGGAGCTTTGAGCTATACATACCAGGACTTACTGCTGGTTCTGTACTTAGAAAGCACTTCCTGTGATGCTCTGAGGTGACCAACTGGAGTGGCAGGTAGGAGGTGGTTGTGAATTAGAGTTAGTCATACAAGAAAAGGCCTTAATACACTATTTCTGAGGCCTTTTTGAAGCTCTTTTGCATTATATGATTTTTGGAGGGAGTGTTGGGCAACACCTGGTGATGCTCAGGGATTCCTCCTGGCTATGTGCTCAGAATTTACTCCTGGCTTGGGAGACCATCTGGGATTCCACGATTCGAACCACCTCCCATTCTGGATCTGCAGCATGCAAAGCAAATGTCCTACTGCTGTGCTATCGCACTGGCCACTGCATTATATTCTGTGATATGACTTTTATAATGAGTGAAGTTATTCCTAAATTATCTATTCTATTTAATTGATTCCTGTGTCCATATGTAGATCGTTATTCAATTTCATATATTGTCATTTTCCATTATAATTGATGTCAAGGAATACAGGTGTACCTTTTTGTTTTCTTTAGTACCTTGAAGATATTTTATTTCATGTTTTCATGATAAATGTATTAATATTTTCTATTTCCATAAAATATCATTGGAATTTTTATTGCATTTACATTAGTATGATAGTTTTTAATATGTTTTATACTATATTAATTCTTTTTTTCTATTGAATGTTTTTTTTTCATATCCTCAGACGCCTTTTAACATTAGCTGGTAATTTTCATTATATAAGCTTTTGACCTCATTTGTTAAGTTTATTTCAAAATATTTGATACTTTAGAATAAATTATAGGTGAAATTGTATTCTAATTTTCTTCTTACTTTTACATGTAATTTTATCTAGGAATAAAGCTACTGTAAATTTTCAAGTTAAAGACTGTATACTTTGCTTAAAATTGTTTTTTATTGGAGCTAAAAGGTTTTATATATGTATTTTAACACATAATTTGCAAATAATAATATATTTATTGCTTTTTTTCCAATCTTAATTTCATTACTTCTTGTCTAATTGCTGTATGACCTCTAATCTTAAATGGAAGTGGTAAGAAAAGAAAAACATATGCATTTGATTTATTTCTGTAATTTAGAAGATTTAGTAGCCCTGATTAATGAACATATTCATAGTTGAGTTTCACATTTTAATCTGGATTTCAGTACTTTTTTTTGACTTTTGGGCCTTGCTCAGGAGTTACTCCTGACTCTACTCTCAGAAATCAGTCCTATAGGCACCCAAGAGCATACAGGATGCCAAAGATCAATTACAGGTCAATCACATGCAAGGCAAACATTCTACCTGCTGTACTACACTCAGGACCCTCATTACTTTCTTATCTAGGAATTACATATTAAAAGAGAATGTTTAATAGTGATAGTTATACATCTCTCATAAACTGTATTATAAAAATGAATGGATGGTTTAATTTAATTTTATAAATATATTACCGGTATGTGTAACTGGTAAGTTAATTTGACTTACTGATTTGATAAGACTCAAGGAACTGCATGGCATGTCAAATCAAACAAGTGCCTTATTTGTTATAACATTTCTTCAGCTCCTTAGCACAAGTCGTGACAATGTAAGAGTGAAAAATGTAAATTATGCTTTCTTTATATTATGCATATGATAATGAAAGGACTTGCATAAGATATTGTTTCTGGAGTGACTAGATAATAAAGGGGTCTGGTGTGTTCTTGCACTTTCCTTATTCCAGACTTAATACCACAAACTTGTATTGTCCAAGCACTGCCAGGAATGATTCCAGAAGACAGAGTGAGGAGTATACTCTGAATATGGTCAGTTGTGGCATTCCCTACACAAAATACTGTTTGAATGGATGACAAAAATGACTTACTCAAATTTTTTGTTTTTAGGTCACACCCAGCAGCACTCAGGGGTTTCTCTTGGCTCTGTCCTCAGAAATCGCCCCTGGCAGGCACGGGGGACTAAATGGGATTCAGGGATTCCAACCACTGTTCTTCTGCATGCAAGGCAAATGCCCTACCTCCATGCTTTCTCCAGCTTGACTCACTCAATTTTTACTTAAAAATTTGAGAGCATGAAATGTTCTGTCTGGGTGACTACATGTTACTAGATAATAAAACGAGGGTTTTGCACATGTAAGGTAATTTTTTAACATTTCACTAATATCTCTAATTCCTTTATGCCTTAAGATTTGGCATTTTCTCATAATTCTTTTATTAATATGGCACACATATATTTAAAAAGGTTATTAATTTTTCTTGGTTCTGTCGTCCAGAGTATAAGTGCTCTAACTAGAATGTACCCTTGACTATCAAGATTATAGAAAAGCCATAGTAGTTTTTGCGTCAATAAAAATTCTCCAGAAGGGCCGGCAAGATAGCATGGAAGTAAGGAGTTTGCCTTCCATGCAAAAGGATGGTGGTTCGAATCCTAGCATCCCATATGGTCCCCCGCGCCTGCCAGGGACGATTTCTGAGCGTAGAGACAGGAGTGACCCCTGAGCGCTGGCAGGTGTGACTCCAAAACAAAAAAAAAAGAAAAAACAAGCAAACAAAATTCCCCAGAAACTATCCACTAAAAGATACAATGATTTTACAACGGTATTTACAAATATTAAATCTAATATTTAGACATTATAAAACACATTTTTCTATTATTTATATAGTTTGATTTCTTCAAGTTAGAGTGTATATTTCACCATTAGTAATTGAATAAAATTTGAATATTTTTTTGACTTTGCAACTAAATTGTTTTAGCACATGTTCTCCTTTAATATAACTGGTACATTTTCTCATTCAATTTAACGTTTTATGAGATCATAAAAATAAAATGTGACTAGTATATACTTATACAAAAATACAGAAAAATACAATCATAATAGGTATGATTATTTCTCAAGAATGTAGATACATGGCTATGTAAAAAATGCATTCTTTTATGTTGAAAAAGTTCTCAATGACATATGAGAATAACTATTTTATAAAGAATACACAAATGAAGGCCAAGTTGTATATTATGGAATAGCAATAGAAACCACATCATCTAATTTTTGCAGCTGCAAAGCTGTTAGCTCTGCAAAAGTTATTAGGTACCCTTATGATGGAAAGCAAAGCATCCTTGCTAGACTGAATCTTGAGAGAACACATAATGTATTGTTTCATTGGAAATGTGCAAAGTGTCTTCAAAAATAATTCCAATGACTCTTGAATAAACACTGCTTATTAATTTTATTCTTCAATTATTCATGATCATTGTAGGTGATATAACAATGTGAAGCCAGAGCTGCTCTTTGAGATGAACTTATTCTAAGAACTGTGTAGTCCACAGTTCTATATGAGTTTAATTGCCCTGGTTGAAAAAGGTAGTTCTCCTTCTTGTGGAGACTTGACTTTCAAGTACTTTTCTTTTGTTTGTTTTTTCTCTGTTCATATCCTGAAGTCTCTGTACAGCAATGACAATGAACTTATGATAAGAGAATGAAGAATATTAAAATAATTTTTTACTATATTTCTCATAGGTTTAATTATGGGCATCAAATAGTAAACTTTTTCTCATCACATAGAAAATGTCATAAAGTGTTATCCATTTAAGCTCTTATTTACTCAAGATGATTAGTTTTGGTTAATTATTAAAATAGAACCTTCAGGAGATTTTACTGAAGATCCATGTAAGTTAGTTTCTATTCTTATTAGTGAGAACAAAAACTATTTGCATCACCTGTGGGAGTTTCTATGATTATTCTAATTTGCTATGGGATTACTAATTGGTACTAAACTGAAGAGTATCACTTTTCTCTTTGAAGGTATTATATTTATGCCTCTGCAAAACTTTACCCAATTTGACATTATGTTCATTTAACTCTAGTATTATTGGTCTCTCTGGAATCTCAGCTTTATCATGTCAGCCGAGAACACGTCTATGAAAATGATATCATTAGGCACTTTCTTGCACTAAACTCTCAGAATTGTCTCCAAGACATAAATGCACAGCTACATTGCTTCTAATGTCTTTTTTTAAAATCCTAATTATAAGCTCCTATTCCCTATTGGTAAATGGCTTCACAAGCATTCATTAAAACCTCAACCACAGTTTAAAGATGAGGTACTTGGTTTGCATGCAGCTTACTTGGGTTCTATCCCCAACACTTGATATGGTACACTGAATCCATCAGGAGTGATTCCTGAGAGCATGTATAAGAGTAACCTTTGAATAGCACTGAGTATGGATTCAAACAAAAACACCTTGAAACATTCATTCATAATTTTTTTCTATTTGTTTCATGAAGGAAAAAAACTCACTAATGGTCAACCCCATCTTTGCTATTAGAAGTTCTTTATTTTCCTTTGTAATAGTATTTCCATTAATATCTCCTGTATTTCACAAATTCCTCTGTTTGATCACATTTGATTTTATTTATATACTCATTGTTTCCAGCTTTTAAATTGTGAATGCATAATATATAGTGTTTTATATTATAAAGGTTTCTTTTTTATTTTTGTTCTGATTTCTTTCCCAGATATCTATGGCTCAGAAGTTTTTAACTCTCTCTATTATACATAATTATTTAATTAGCTTAATTGTTTAGTTATTTGTTTTACTTTAACTTTACCCAAATAAGCTTATTTAACAGCAATTTAGTGAAGATTGTGCTAGACAGAAACAAATATTCAATGTGAGTCAGACACAATCAAATTCAAGTGGCATCTGATTAAATAGCACACAAGAGATAAAATAAATAAGCAATGTAGGTATTATCACGGGAGTACATACATGTGATTGAAATATATTTTTCTAGTAATAAAAAGAAACTGGGGAGTAAGATTACTTTGGGAAAATGAGCATACCTCAATAAACTTTAATTTCTTCTATAAAGTGTGATAATAGGGTGACTGGATATGAGCACAATAATTTAAGAAATGAAGGAAGTATCAACAATGAAGCAAGAGAAAGAAGGCATGAAAATATCTATGATTTAGAGTCTGGAAATTATTTGATTCTATTTTATAGTGGGATGTATGCTCTTTATCTGTTCCCTAATTATGTGAATTTTGTCCCAACAATAAAGGAGAAAAAGTGAAATAAGTACTAATTGTTCTTTCATCCATACCTTGAATGCTAGAAATTTTTACTTAATATTTTTGGAGTATTCTTTCTTGGAATTTACTTTTAATTTGAGAAAAACTTCACATTTATTTGTTTGCTTGTTGTCATTGTGCTTTTTTTTCAATTCATTTTGGGTTATACTAATCTCTTTTTAGGATTTACACCTGGTTCTGACCTCATAAATCACAAGGATATAATAGCTCTAATTGATAGAGAAGTGGTTTTATGTTTTAAATACTGAAAGAAATATGAAGGTGCACAGTGAAGAGCATTGTGAAACGAGATGATTACTCTTCAAGTTAGTTAGCTGTATATTTAAAATGGAAAATATTATAAATTTATGTCATGTGCATTTTACAATAAAATATTATAATACAAAAACAAATATAAAGCAATGAGATCACATCAAATTTAGTTTAGAAAATATCAACAGAACAATAATGGCCCACAGATCTAGAAAAAAATTTCTGGGAAAAATTATATTTGAATTAAGGGAGATGTGAAATACACCAGAAATATCAAGTACATCAGAGAAGTTAAATTTATCTCTAGGGCCCAGAGAGATATCACAGCAGCGTTTGTCTTGCAAGCAGCCAATCCAGGATCAATGGTGGTTGGTTCAAATCCCGGTGTCCCATAAGGTCCCCCGTGTCTGCCAGGAGCTATTTCTGAGCAGATAGTCAGGACTAACCCCTGAGCACCGCCAGGTGTGGCCCCAAAATTTATCTCTAACTATTCAAAGATATTACTGAAATGTTACCTAGGAAATCAGTCATCTTGGAGAACATGAGAAAAAATAGAATTGATATTGGTAAGTTTTTCATTAGGATAGTTGAAATGCTGTCAAAAATTTCATGATAAAACAGAAGAATGCATGGAAATGACTTATGAAGAGAAATATACATTTAAAGATCACAGGATCCCTGATCATCCTGAATATTTCATGGAATGACAAAAAAGAAAAAAGAGTAAATACATTGTTGTCTCAGAAGAAAGGATGGAGGGCACCCACCTCCCACCACTCCTACATCTTTTCCCTTTCTTGTCAATCAGCATCCCAGAGAGCAGAATGGAGCCAAGGTTGATGTTCAAGAAGCAGCATATTATAGTTCCCAGAGTATATTCTTTTCTTGAATTCTTTTCTAGAAGACTAGAAGAACATCAGCAAGGAACACAACTTAGTAAAAGAAGCATGAACCTTCTCAAGTTCTAACCATGGCATTTTTTTTTCCATTTTAATGGCAAATCTAAAATTCTTCTCTTCAGCTAAACTTTATGAAAATAAGATATTGAGACCATATAAAGACAAGTATTTTTGACTCTGACAGCTTGTACAAATGCTAGATGATACTAAAACCAAGTTTCCATATTGGAAAAATTTAGACAAAAAAGTATCCAGTGCATCTTGAGCATGGTGCACATAATGCAAGAACTATGAGGACAATGTAGATTACAAATTGGTCAGAAAATGAAGAGGAGAATCTCTGCCCATGCACTCACCTCAATGGGTATGCCAGCTGCATCCAGACACACATCATCTCATGGCACTGGGAACCTCATCAACCCAGAGATCAGATCCCTCAGAACACACATGAATGGAGGTGAGCTAACCCTACCCACTAAGGATGGATCTAGTTATCCATCAGCCAAATGCACGTCAATGCAGGTGCTGGCTTCCAGATATACAACTTCCTGCAGTGCCAGAACCCATATTTCCCTGAAAAGCAGAGTCCACAGAATGCACATCAATAGAGGTGAGCTCATCTGCCCCAAAAGACTGGTAGCTGACAGCCTGGTAGCTGACAGCTGCATGCATGTCAATGTAGGTTCCATCTTGACCATCCAGTAGTATATGATGCACATCATCCTGTGGAGGCTGCACATTTCTTCAAGTCAATGAACACTTCTCCAAGTCAATTAGCTCAACACATAGAAAACACCACACTACAAATATAAAAAGGGGGAACCAATGCAGGATCCATCATGCATAGAGATGAAGATGGCAGCTGAAAAGTGTCAACCACCTATTCTCAAATCAGGACTTTAGAAAAGAAGTATTGAGGATCCTCATATAACTCAAAGAAAGCATGAAACAAACTGAACAAATTACAAATAAGAATCAAAAGAATATGAAAGTAGAAATAAAAACACTCCAAAGTTGGGGCCAGAGTGGTGGCTCAATGGGTAAGACGTCTTCCTTACCCATGCTAGCCTAAGAGCTATGGTTTGAACCCCTGGCACTCCATAGTCCTCCAAGCCAGGAGCAATTTCTGAGCACATAGCTGGGAGTAACCCTTGAGCGTCACCTGGTTTAGCCCCCACAAAAATAAAAAATAAATAAAAAAATAAAACCTCCAAAATAAAAAAAGAAAGAAAGAAAAACTTTGTAGGTGAAATTAAACCTCACTGGAAAGAGTCTCCAACAGAGAAACATAAGCTGAAGACAGAATCAGTGAACTGGAAGATTAGATGCATAGCAAGTCCATAAAAGCGAAGAAATTGGAAAGACTTCAAACAATTAGGCAATAAGAAAAGTCTTCCAATAATGTGAACAGATTAAAATAGAGGTATATTTAGTACAATGACATTGAGGAAGATGATTTTCATGGGATTTAATATCATCTTTCTGTATAGGTTTAGTGTGTCTATTGGTCTGTCTTGTCTTAAAGTAGACCTTTCAGCTTTTCTTTTAAGCCTGGTTTTGCCTCTGTAAAGTTTCTGAGTTGCTGCTAATCTGTGAAGTTATGTATACTTCCTTTAAATCTGAACATGAGTTGGGCTGGGTGCAGTATTCTAGTTGAAGCATCTATTACATTCAGTCTTGTCACAATATCCCACCACTGTCTTCTGGCCTTGAGAGCTTCTTGTGACATGTCTGCTGTAAATCTTGAGGATGCTTCTTTGAATGTAATTCCCCTTTTTGATCTTGCTACTTTCAGTATTCTATCTCTAACTGTGGGATTTGTGATTGTTACTAGAATGTCTCTTGGGGTGCTTTTCTTCAGGTCTTTTTTAGCTGGTACTCTTTGGGCATGCAGGATTTGATTGCATGCAGTCTTTAGCTCTGGGAGTTTCTCTGTGATATTGCCTTTGACTATTGATTCTTCCTGGGGCTCTCCTTCCTGGGCCTCTGGGGTTCGAATGATTATTATATTGTTTCTGTTGAGTTTATCCGAGACTTCAATTTCATCTTTTCACATTCTTCGAATACTTTTTCTATTGTCTGATCATTTCCCTTAAGGTTCTTTTCCAATCTCTTCTGCTGTATGGAGTTGTTCTGCATTTGATCTTACAGTTCACTGAATCTGTCCTCAGTTGCTGTTACCCTATTGGAGAGGCTTTCCATTGAGTTTTTCAGTTGAGCTACCTTATTTTTCAGACCTGTTACTTCAGTTTGCAGTTTTCTGATTTCTGTCTTTTTTTTACATTCAGTTAGAGCTATGTTTTTTTTTTATTTCCATGAGGATCTTCCATATTTCTATTGTAAACACCTTATCTGAGAGGTTAATCAGATGGTTGGTAAGTTTTTGGATCCTCAGAGCTATCATCTTCATGCTCCTTGCATGGTGTTTACCTAGGAGGTTTTCCCATTGTCACACTTAATATTTGATTATTTTTCTACTTGTCATTATTTAGAAAGAGTGGGGGAAGTAGAGCTGCTTCGCACCTCTGGCCCCTGCCTGGTTGGTCAGGTCTAAGACACTCAGTCACTGAAATTCCCATGGGGGAATGGCACTTTCCAAGTGGGTGTGCCTAAGTTACCTTCAATGGTTACCACGGTGAGGTGGAGTCCTGAACTCACCCTGGGCGGTAGGGTCCAAGACACTTCAGTCTCTGTGCTTCTCACAGAGGCACTCTCCCCCTCAATGGTGATCACAGTGGAGGCCAGAACTCACCCTGGTTGGGTTGGTCCAGGACACCTCAGTCTCCGCGTTTCTCATGGAAGGCACTCTCAGGTAGGTGCGCCTAGGTACCCCTTAGTGGTGACCACGGTGGAGGCCTGCACGCACCCGGTTGGGTTGGTCCAAGACACCCCAGTCTCTGTGTTACTGACGGAGAGCACTCTCAGCAGGCGTAACTAGGTACCCCTCAATGGCGACCCTGGTGAAGGCCAGCCTCAGTTTATTTATTGCACTAAATGATCATAATATTTTAGGCAACAAGGTTTCAACAAGGTTTATGATATTGACATAGTGTTATCAAAACTCCATCAACATCATAGTGCCTAGAATCTTGCATCAATCCTTAGTACTTTCAGTCTGTCTTCAGAAGTTTTATAAATTTAGGAAATATGTTTGACTGATTTAATTATTTCATTTTCTTTAAAATTTTTATATTAACATATCTATACTGTCACATATCATCATTGATTTATATTTAAATTTAGATTAACTAGTGCAAATTGAGTGCCTGCATCAACACCCAAAAAAAAAACCAAAAAAAAAAAAAAAATAAAGGCAGGTGCCAGAGTATTTGACCATCAGCTAGGGTGATGCACTAGCTGAAAGGGGTTCCATTTATCCCATACAGACCCCCGAGTCTCCTAGGAGTGAGTGATCCCTGAGCACAGAGTGAAGACTAAGTCCTGAGCAGAGCTGGGTATGTCCTTTCAAAATAAAACAACAAAGAAAAAAATAAACTACTTATTATCATGAAATGGTAATTCTGTCTCTTTAAACACTGTTCAGAAATTTCTTAAACCAGAGGCACTGTTCTAGTGCTATTTTTACCTTCCAGAGTTGATAATATTTAAATAAATCTTAATAGACTATCATAATGAAAATAAAATTGAGATAATACTGACCTGGTATCTTTTATTCTTTAAAAATTGATATTTCTAGTTAAATATATTGATTTGATATTCTCAGAAATCAATAACTTGCCATTGTGTTTTATTAGAATAGAAGAGAAAAACTTTATCAATATACTAGATGTTTATCTCCAATAGACTGATTATCTCTAGCATTCATCATGTTCACTAAAGACATGATCACATTACAAATATAAGAGTGACATTTCTAGACCAATTTCTTAAGATATGTAGGCATAACATTTTTGGCATAACTTTTTTTTATTTCACTTTCATATTCTCTCAGACAAAGTAGATTGGAAAAAGAACTAAATTATAAAAGCTAAAAGATGTTTCCAGTATATGTTATTCTTTTTCTATAAGTACTAATTTCTTTTTGGATTAATTATGCATTTCACCTCTTATAAGATCTTGCCTGATATTTTGAAGGATAACAAACACGTAGGCTCAATTATTTTTTGTTATTTATGTTTCTTACATAAAATGCTACTCATGGTTGTGAAGTCCAAGAGATATTGTAGGAAATGTGTACTTTTGATTGTAAAGCACATATTAATAACTAACCCTAGATCATCAGCTGAAAAATTCATATTCCATGCTTCATGTAACTTTTTGGGGGGGCAGGGAGTATTCAGAGGTGCTCAGGGGTTATACTGGCTCTGCACTCAGAAATCTCTCTTAGAGGACACTGGGGACCATATGGGATGTCAGGATTCGAACTATTGTCCATCCTGGATAAGCTGCTTGCAAGACAAATGCCCTACCACAGTGCTAACTTTCGGGCCCACCTCAGAAGAGGAAGAAGAAGAGGAAGAGGAAAAAGGAAGAAGTGGAGGGAAAAGAGGAACAAGTAGAAGACAAAAGAAAAGGAATAGGAGAAAGAAAAGGAAGAAGAAAAAGAAAAGAAGAAACAAAAACATGCAAAGATTAATATACAACACAGTATTAGCAACTTGAGGCTATCCATTAACAATCTTTGAAACTACTTGAGTCCTGCTCACAAAGTGAAAGAGGTATAGAAAAAGACAGAGACATATATAAAAAAAGATAAATAAATATTAAATATATAAATTTATATTACAATGATAGAATATAGATGTATTATTATAAGTAAAAAATGATAGGTCAGGATATTAGAGAATCAGTGTATCTCCAATAATCAGTATAAAAGCTTTGACCTTATTTTCATTCGAGTATAATGATATCAATTAGATATTGTGTTCCTTCTTCTGAAATCTAAATTTTGAACAGGTTATATGATTGCTCTTTAGGTTGGACCTAGGGAGCTGAATAAGTCATGAGGGCAGAAACAGCTTCTCATTGGCCTATAGTTATCCAATATCATGTCTTTTATATTCCATTTAACTTTTTTCATTGATATTTTAGCTTATTTCTAAGTTCTGTTATTATTATCTTAAAACTCGTATTATTTCATTATTTATCCATTGTTAAGATTTCGTTTATGTTCCAAATTGTGGTCGTTTTACATAAGAATACTTGTAAGCAATAGCCTGGTATTTTGAGATGTAATGCTTATTTTTTGATAATTTTCTTTCTAGATGATATGCACATTGCTATAAATTAGATGATAGAGTTCCCCATAAAACTGTCTTGTAGTCAATGATCCCTTTAGTTTTAATTAAAATATGTATTTCGTCCCTTCTTATTAGAGCATATATAAAAAATTAAAACATTCTATTAAACTTTCCTCTTTAGCTGTATAATATACAACTTTGTATCTATATTTTTGTTAAAAATCTATTTTATCTGAATAGGCATAACAGTTTATGTGTTTTGAAATTTTATGTGTCTATGTGTTCCATTGACTTAAATAAACTGCCAAGTTCTATCGCTTTACTATTGAATAGACATTTAATCATTTGTTAGCTGAAGTTTTCATTTTAATCTGGCAAACTTTACCATTGATCTGCAAATTAAGTATATTTGAGTTAATGGTAATCGTTGACATACAAATGTGATCAAATATTACTATATCTTCAGTATTTTGTTTGTCTATATATTTTCTTTTTCAACTTTGTGGACTGTTCTTTTTTATAGATTTGATAAGAGACACTTTTAAAATATTTCTTATAGAGTAAATTTAGTGAAAAAATTCCCTAAGCTTCTGTTTGTTTGTGAAATAGTTCATTTATCCCTTAAATATTTCACAAGTGAGAATATTATTTTTGGATGGCTGTGTTAATAATCACAGTTGAGGGTCGAGGCGTTCTGGGGATCCCGGCCAGCGGGGGTGAATGCCGCTATCTGTTCGTGAGTTTCCTGAAGCCGGCCCAACCCGAAATATCTACAGAGAAATCCAAATTGGTTAGAAAGAATGACCCAAGTCTAAAATCTGATCAAGGGCAAATGCATTAAGCATTGGTAAGCGCTTATATACTTTTCACACAAAGGGAGGCAGGTCTTGAAGACTATTGGTTACAATGAAGCTTTTGTCCAGTTACATTTCAAATACAGGTACATCACCAAAGATGGACAAAGGCATTTTACATTTAACTACTGGGCAGCTAGGCATTGGTTGATTCAAACAGGTCTCTCTATCAATCATATGCTTGCTATGGGTACTTAGCCAAGAAAGGGAAGGGAGTAGGGTTACACTTTTATCAAGGAATTTATGGCAAAGCACAACCTACAGGCGGCGAGGAGAGGAGAGAAAGTAGACATAACTTGGTGGCTGATTCCAAACAATCTCCAACCTAGCAGGGGTTAGAGATATAAGAAAATGCTATTTGCACCCTGCCCGCAGCTCCATGGCCCTATGATTAATAGCACAAGGGCTACTTTTTGTAGCAATGTTTCCTTTATGCTCAGGGCTAAAACCTGCCAGCAGTCACTAAGCTACTCAGTGAAACTTTTCCACAGAGAGAGACTATGGTTGATGGCATCCATGTTGTGCAGACTAGAGCAGTCTCCCACACAGAGTAAGTTTTATAAGTAACCTAATTTTTATCTGTATTATAGAATTTATTATAAGATATATGATATAAATACTGATTGTAATTTTATACATTATAGCTTACCCACTCTACCCACTTGAAATATTATTGCTTATTCTTAAATACTTGATAGAAATCATTTCAATTTTTCTTGTTGTATGTCTCTGCATTTAAGTAGTCAATTTTCTGTGAGATTCATGGCCTTTTTATTCAATTATTTATTCTGATTAGGACAGCTTTCATTATTTATTTGGGCTACTTGTTCCCTTTTGCTATCTCTTCATCTTTAATAATGAAATCAGATTACCTTAATGGAGGTTTTATTTTAGTCTGTTTTACAATTTTTACTATATCCTCTTTCAATAAAATTGCATTTATACTATTATGTTTAGTCCCATTGACTCACTCTTCGATTTAATTTGTCCTACTTCTCAACCATTAATAGCTTTCTTGGTCATATTTATCAATCTCTTCATAGTATTATTATTCTTTATATTATTTTACTTTTTATATTAATTTTGTGAGATTATATTAATTTTCTGAGTTTTTATATTTCTAGAATTTTTAAAATTTTTATAACTTTGGCCAGTGAATTTTCTACCACCTCTTCCAATTCTTATCATAGATATGGACTTTAAACTCCATTTTGATAGAGATATATACTTTTCCAGGGCTTTGGATTGAATTTTAAAAAGTTATTTCATTTATAAAATAATGATATTGAGGATTCAAGTTTCTACTTGCTATGTATTTTTGCATACTCACTTTTGTATTCATAATTTGCTACTTTATTTAATTGTTGCACTACATAGAGTTAATTTTCCAGTAGGCGATCCTGTAGAATTACTTGATTTTTACATAATTTATTGGATATTCTTTCCTTTTTTTGTGTGTGTGTGGTTTTGGGGTCACACCCGGCAGTGCTCAGGGGTTACTCCTGGCTCCATGCTCAGAAATTGCTCCTGGCAGGCACAGGGGACCATATGGGGCACCGGGATTCGAACTGATGACCTTCTGCATGAAAGGCAAACGCCTTACCTCCATGCTATCTCCCGGACCCCGGATATTCTTTCTTGTTATGCATTTATACATAAGCTGTTGATAGTTAATTTATGCTTCCAGATTTTGGTTTGCTTATTATTTTTTCAGTAGACTAGAAGAAAGGCACAGAGGATTCTAGAGATTGTTAAGAATGTTCAGGGGTCTGAAGGCATACCACAGTGGATATGGTGTTTGCTTTGTACAGAGCCAAAACAGGATATATACTGCATCCTATGGTTCCCTGATCCACTCCAGGAGTGAACTCTGATGATAGAACCAGGAGAAATCCTTGAGCATTGCTGAATATACTATCCACCAAAGAACATCTGAAGTCAAAGGTTCACTTGTGCAGCACTGTCCCCTTCTACAACTGTTAGTCGTAAGTTCCACAACTGTTAGTCGTAAGTTCCACTGACCCTTCTCTGCCAAATTAAAAGGTTAATGCAACACCCTTCTTTAGTTTAATAATTTGTTAAAACACCTTTATGACCTTACATTTTTTGAGATTTATAAACTTAATTTCCATTTGCTAATTTATTATATAGTTTAGAAATTAGAAATGCCTTGACTTTTATCAACTTAATTTCCATTTGCTAATTCATTATAAAGATTAGAAATTAGAAATGACTGAATTGAAGAGACATATAGTATTCATATGTGTAGTGTATATAATATTGCACATTCTAGCATATACTATAGACTGCACACAATAGCAGCATGTATATCTAATAGTGTTTTATATATATATGTACTTGTCTATACAATATGAGAATGACTGCAGGAAAGAGGCAGTCAGTTCCCTCTTTTTGTTTTTTTTTCTTTTTTTTCATTTACCAACCTACAAACTATTCACTAATCTACAAAACTTGCACATACCTTTTAAAGAATTTTATGAAAATTTCATTATATACCCATTATTACTTACATTATAGAAAATTGGTGTCTAGACTCAATCTCCTTTGTTTTTAAAATTTGAACTCAATCACTATTATTTTTCCAATTCCTAGTGATAAGGTTAAAATTTGCAAACCTTTAATCACATTGTTGTATACTCTGGCAAACAAGTCATGTCCTGAGAGACTCTTGGTAGCAAGAGTCAATTCATTTTGATAAAAATCAATTTTATTTCAAACTGAATCTTTATAAATAACAAAGGGGCTTCAGTCAATCTTATCATCCTGAAAATCACAAGTTTTAATTTTATACCTAGAGATAAAAATAAAGACAAAAATCTATTATTTCTTATTTATTGTGATGGTAAAAGCTATCATGTCATAATGTTTAATAAAGTTTGCCTATTTCAATTTATCTATATACTATGTTTGAATACATTTCTAAAACATTAATTGGAAACAAGAATGTTGCTCTTGAGCTTGGTCAGTTAATGTCATAGATATGACATGACTCTACTGACATATATTAAAACCATGATGTAGAGGCCAGAGAGGTGGTGCTAGAGGTAAGGTGTCTGCCTTGCAAGCACTATCCAAGAAAGGACCGAGGTTCAATACCCCGGCATCCCATATGATCCCCCCAAGCCAGGGGCAATTTCTGAGTGCTTAGCCAGCAGTAACCCCTGAGTATCAAATGAATGTGGCCAAAAAAATAAAAGTAAAAAAAATCATGATGTATAACTATTGCCTTACTATCTTTTTCTCAGAACCTTTTTATTTAGGAAAAGTAAGCTTAGGGTGTAAAGAATATTTGTCCCATTACTGTGGGCTACTTTGGGGCTAGTCCAATTATCATACTAACATCAAGAAGAGTCGACAGATAAATTTAAAAAATTAAATGACATACCTATTCAATCTGCATAAGTAAATTGAATGTAGAATTTACAGTAGAGGGGACAAAATATGTATAGTTTCTGAAGTAAGAAATAAATTAGGATTTGGGGGCTTTCAGGAAAGAGAAGGGGATAGATGTAAAGTGGAGTCATGTTCAATATCTGTGGGATTCTTTGTCTTGCTATAAAATCCATTTTAATGATTCCAGGGCAATGCTAGTACATGTTTTGTATACTTGGATACCAAAACGTGCCCTCACTAAAATATTCCTAGGTATCTACCTGATAGCTTCCTAAAGAACCTCATTCTGGGCCCCCAATATAAAACTGTCTGAATTAGTTCACAGTGTCTTACTATCAGAGGCCTCAGGGTTCCCAGACACTGCTTGAGAAATTCCATTTCTCAATAGTAATAATAAAGAATAAATAGTTGAAATAACAAAAAGATAATAAGATAAGTAAGATAATATTAAGATAATAATATCAAATAATAATAAGATGAATAAAGAATTGAATTCGTTCTTATGAAACAAATGCATTTCTTGTCAAGATCCTTATTATAAGCTGGGACAGAAGAGGGGTGGTGCAGAGCAGTAAGGCATCTGCCTTGCCGGCGCTAGCCCAGGATGGACCAGGGTTCGATCCCTCAGCATCCCATATGGTACCCCAAGCCAGGGGTGTTTTCTGAGTTCATAGCCAGGAGTAACCCCTGAGCATCACTGGGTATGGCCCCCAAAACAAACAAACGAAAAGATCCTTATTATAGGCAATGTATTTTCTATAATTCTAACTAGCTAAAGAATTAATAAGATAGGGGCTGTAGAGATAGCATGGAGGTAGAGCATTTGCCTTGCATGCAGAAGGAACTGTGGTTTGAATCCCGGCATCCCACATGGTCCCCCAAGCCTGACAGGAGTGATTTCTGAGCGTAGAGCCAGGAGTAACCTCTGAATACTATCGGGTGTGACCCAAAAACCAAAAAAATTAAAACAAAACAAAAAGATTTAATAAGATTCTCACAAATCCATAACCCATAATCTTAGTTTAAAATAACCATTTGCAAAAAAAAGGTATTTGGGAATTAATATTTTCAATAATTTGGGAAAACAATATGATTATCAAGAGGAAGCACACACAGCACAACACAAGACAAATGATGGGAGAAGAAAAATATCTGTGTCTGCTTAGCTCATGTACTTATTCCTGTTGGTAAACAAGGTGCACAGAGTCTTGCTATTTTTTTAAAATTCATATATTTTTAAAATTTTCCCTGCCCTCACAAAATAAGGCATTTTATGTATATCTTAAATTCTGAAATTATTCTGCTAAGAAAAACAACTGCATCATTTGTTATGTGAATATATTATTGAAGTATTATTATACATAATAATTATAGTGTACATAATGGTGACAATAAAGAAGAGTTGATTCCTTTGTAGCAGAGAGAAACAGACCCTAGGCCACAGCAAAATTATTTGACATATAATGGTATATAATGGAATATGTACTTCTCATCAACAGTCTACTCCCATCTGTCAACTTCTCCCATATCATAAGGTCCCTAGAACGATGTCATAAATATCCAAACTGCTCTTTGTAGAGAAAAATTTTTTCACCCTGTGAGTGTTATCAAAACTCAAGCATATTTGTGGGTACTTTGAATTCTCAACATTTGAATTCTAATAAAATTAAACCTTCTAAATTTTAGACCTTTCTACCTGCAAACACAATTCTTGAAAATTGTTATTAATTGGTTTATATATGCTAAATTAAAATATAATTTTTCTCAAGTTCAAATTTCTGCTGAAAAAAGTAACATTTCTAGGACTATTCTTTGCTGCTATGCAAAAATAAGTAAAAAAAAAAATAAAGAAAAGAAAAGAAAACAACCCTTGACAAAAAAAGAAAAAAGTACATTTTTTTTTTTTAGGTTTTTGTGCTACTCCCGGTGACGCTCAGGATTTACCCCTCTCTATGGGCAATACACTCAGAAATAGCTCCTGACTTGGGGAACCACATGGGACACCGAAGGATCAAACCGAGGTCCATTCTAGATGCTCTACATTCTGCAACACCGCTTTGGTCCTACTTTAAGTTCATAAGATTATTGTCGTGCGGGGACTGGGCAGTGGCGCTGGAGGTAAAGGTGCCTGCCTTACCGCGCTAGCCTTGGACAGACCGCGGTTCAATCCCCCGTGCCCCATATGGTCCCCCAAGCCAGGCGCAACTTCTGAGCGCATCGCCAGGAGTAACCCCTGAGCGTCACTGGGTGTGGCCCAAAAACCAAAAAAAAAAAAAAAAAAAAAAAAAAAAAAAAAAACGG